>CM035092.1:6134771-6324771 GCA_020205505.1 Panax japonicus | reverse complement strand
TGATGAGTGTAAATTCCACAGCCAACTTGGAGGAAGTATGAATCATACCATTGCGCAGAACAACTATTTAAGTACTAGCTAGCTAGTAGTTTGATCAGCAAGCTAATACAGAGTCGTGCTTTGCTGCATTATACGAAGCAAAGATTCAATATATAGTCGGAAGAGAAATCAAGTTTGGTATGGACGATGTAGCTAGAACTTTTTATCGAGGCTGAAACAATATTCGATAAAAAATACTAGTATAACATTTTGTATTGAAATTTACAAAGAAAGTAGGACTCTTTTCTCCGGAAATGCATGTGTTGTATCTTGATATTGCTCAGATAGTTTTCGATGCCCTCTTTGAAGATCAGGATGATACCAAACTATATACGACCTTGCTCTTCCAAGAAGTAATATTCGGTGTTAATTTACTCTTTCTATATATATATATATATATATATATATGCAGTATGCTTCCTATTTCCTAAAGCTATAGCTTGCAATGGGAGCAAGATTTGATATGATTCCCCAGAAAGAGATGAGAGTGTAAAGGCCACTACATAACACTCACCTACACTACGAGCCAGGGACCTACCACCACTAGCCTAGCCTAACTTAGCCATGTTTAACTAGCTGGAAACTCACTGATATGAGGCTCCATTTCCAGAACAACAATTTCACATGGGATGTAAACCTTTTTGTCTCTTTTCATTATACGTACTCCACTAAGCAAGTTTTAATTCTCTCTGTGGGCTTCATTAATTAAGAATATATATATATATTGTTATATGTAGACAAGCCTTCAATTCCAACACCAAAAAAGGGAATGGGAGATGGTTATTAAATATCTGCATAGGACTGGATACCATCTTTCCAACAATACAGAGTATCTGAATCTTAAAGAGTTACTACTACTATTTTTTTAGGTTATGAATCCAACAAGAAGATATAAATACATGTATACTCAATATATATGCTGTCATATTAATTGGTGGCATAAGTTAGACACAAGCATTTACATGCACATTCGCAACACAGTCCTCTTAGTTTTGTCCCCAAAACAAGTCCTTTCCTTGGCTCTCTCTCGAGTGTGCGTGTCCCACACCACACCAGCAGCTAGCTTTACAAATTTTCACTGCTACCCTATAACAACTGTAAAAATCTACTAGTACTAACTAGCAGCTAGCTTTACATGAAAACAGTACAGACTACAACACCACGCCTTAAAGTAATAGTAAAAAAACCCTATAAAGTACAGTTTTCAAAACAAACCTCACCTCGTCCGCTTCCCATGTCAAGGATTTTCCCCCATATGGCTATATCCTATTATTATTCTTAATTATAGATAGACCCAAAATTAATCACCCTCCATAGACGCAATATATATATATATATATATATATATATATACACACACACACACACATACAAAAACACGCACAAATGTTTGTTGATTTTTCTAACTATTCTGAGGTCATGTCATGCAACTAGCCAAGTAGCAGTAGAGAAGCCCCTTTTAAAATCTTCCTTGGCTCTTAAAAATACTAGTAGCTAGACATTTGTTTGCAATTGAACCCCTTCTTGGCCAGCTCATCACCATCTATCGCCAAACCCAAAACTCCGCTCCCCCACCCCTTAATCTCTCTCTCTCTAAAACCCTTCTCTCTCTTAGACTCTCATCCTTTTCAACGTTTTCTCTCCCACCAGATCTCTCTCGGGCCAAGCCTCGGAGATGCGTGCTTGTTGAGATTTCCTCGTGCTCCCCTTTATACTTTTCTGGTTCCTTCCTCTCTCTCTATATATATCTATATCAATATATAAACTATGCATTTATACATATACAAGAATAATAACTAGTTCTTCCTAAATGATAGTCGTATATACACAGTAATCACGTGTTTTAACATACCCGTATATATATATGTGATTGTGTTGAATTTTTTTCGTGAGTTTTGGTTTGATTACTATCTGATAGTCTTGGCGGTGAGGTGGTTTTTTGTTTTGTTGCGGTAAACAGGGTTTTTAAGATGGAGAATGGTGTGGCGGCGAGAGAAAGCGGCGGCGGTGGTTCGATGATGTTCAGCGAGGCGGAGGTGAGAGATATAAGTGGGTTCAGGAGGAGCGATGATCATGTGGAGGTCACGTGTGGGTGCACCAGCCATCAATACGGTGATGCTGTTGGTACCCTTAGGGTTTTCCTTAATGGTGATCTCGAAATCAGCTGTGAATGCACCCCTGGCTGTAAAGAAGGTGCTCTCTTTATTCTTATTTTTTCCCTCAATCTCTTCATTCAATCATTATGAATGGGTTAGAACTTAGAACCACCCATTTGCATGCCTTTCGTTTATTACTCTGTGTTTCTTGAGCTTCTTCATTACGATCAAAGATCTTGTCTTTCTAGGTTTTTTATCGTTTGCAATAGTACAGTTCAGGTGTATGTTGGTTTGTTTAACTGAAGGGCTTTCTTCTAATGTAATTGAATGATATAGTATAGCTATATGTTTGTCTTATCTTTCTTACTCGTATTTGGTGTGGTTCGAATTGGACCACAGCCTTTTTGTTGATTAAGAGAAGTCTTTCCAAGTGCCTATGCTATACGGAACCTACATTGTCCTTGTTATTATGATTGCAGCAATTCAACTAAACTTTGTTGTTTGAGATCTGATTTTTTGTGGAGATTGTTGGTTTTGGCTTGATTGGTTGATCTATATGGGCATGAAATATTATTGGATCAAACATGATTCACTGTTCATGAAATTATGAATTGTTTGTTCATCTGCCCATGACTACTTTCTTGCTGGGATCAATTTGATCTTTGGGCTTGATCGTGGAGTGCACACATGAGATTGAAATTGCCATGTTTGCTTGTCTTTGAGTGCATTTATGTTTGTACTATGATATTTACTTAATTTTCCGGGCTGATGGTCGGATGATTTGAAGTGCTCTTTTTTTTGACCGATGGCAATTTACACATGCACAAATTAACACTTTTTGCAGACTGATAGAATAGTTGACCACATAATATTAAACTAGAAAAACTGAAATTCTATTTCTAGATCGTCATAATGTACCTTGTTAGCAGAATTGCTGTTGGAAGACTAGCGTTTCAACATGATGGGGTAGCCAAAGTCTTGACAGGTAATTATAATATGAACCTGTGTAAAAATTGTTTGGGTAGAGAAAGAATGAGCAGTAATTCAACATAGGATAGGTATCTATCATGTTTATAGGAGTTTCTTTCATACATGAGTTTAAATAGGCATCTTCAAATAATTATTTTCAGTTTTTTTTTTCAAGTTCAAACTTTCAGTTGGAGCTGGTGTTGTCAGTACTTTGAAGTTAATTTGTTACCATCTGCTGTGTGATCATTATTGTTGTGCCACAGCCCTTTTCTTGCTCTTTAACAAGAGTGTTGGATAAGATTTACTGAAGTTGACTTACAGTTGTTAGTTACCTTGAGAGATAGCCTGTAAATGGTTGTTGATATTCATAAGCATGTTTGTTCAGATTTCAATTCAGATCTTACAATAACACAATCCACAAGTACCCAATCAATCTGGAGCAAACCATATTTTTTATTACTTCATGTTAGTACATATGGGCTATGGCCCAAATAAAATGGCAAGATGATCACAGACTACTACCTTAACTGATACAATTATGGAAAACTGTCTTCTCTCTGGGCAACTTATAAGGAGAGACAAAAAGGAACTCTATTGAGTTTGATCACTGTATTGCTCCAATTACTGAGGAGTGAGTATTAATTCCTCTTTCTCTGACTGGTATTGATCAGATATTTCTTTTTTTTCTTTACTCTTTTCTTTAAACAAAAAATATTTGGACATTTGATATCTTAAGTAACCAGAAGAGGATATAAAAGGTATTGTTTAAACTGGTTCATTCCCTCCCTTTCTCACCCGACATGTCTTTATGCTCTATTTGTCTCTTATTTGCACAAATCCTATTGACTCTTTAGATTTTTCTTTGTATGCTAGACTCCATTACTGACCGAAACAGATGTGTGAGACATAAGCTTTTTCTTGTTTGAGATGAATATTTCATGGTGTTCCACATCGTTGATCACTGAATTTGAATTGGTCATCAACTTCTTCCATCTTATAATTTTCCATTGAAAATATTGTTTTGAACTATCACATTTATTGCTACATTTAATGAAACATAATTCATACTAATAGCTAGAGTGAAGGTTGATGTGTCCTGTAGAACTTTACGATAACTGGTCAACATTGAATCCCGAGGAGATGTTGCACTAGTTGCAGTGATGGGATGGTGCAATAGTTCCAGTGATGGAGTGTTGGACTCTACATGTATCCTAATTATGCCTTTTAATTACTCATTCAGGCACGTAGTGTTACTCATTAAGGAATCATTTATCAACTGTAACTATAATATTGTATTATACACTATATTTTATCTTATTAGTACATCATTGGAATTCTTGTTTTTTAAGTGTTTCTCTGATAATTTTGTGGATGATATAATTATTTGATTATTATTCCTTGCTAAAAACAATTTACTTCTTTTAACTACTAAATTTTCATGATTAGACAAATTGACCCCAGCTGCATTTGAGAAGCATTCTGGAAGAGAAACGGCCAGAAAGTGGAAGAATAATATTTGGGTCATAGCTAATGGGGAGAAGGTTCCTGTGGCAAAGACAGTGCTGCTTAAGTACTACAACCAAACAACAAAATATGGCAATGGATCCAATAGATCTCAAAATGGGCGAGTTAGTCATCGCGATGAGTTTGTTCATTGTACTCGGTGTGACAAGCAGCGAAGGTTTCGCCTCCGCAGCAAAGAGGAATGCCGAGTTTACCATGATGCTTTGGGGGATGTGAACTGGAAATGTTCTGATTCGCCGTATGAAAAGTATGTTTTCTGTTTGTATTTAAGTTGACATGTCAAATTTTGATCATGATTTAATATTTTATTGTTATAACTTATATGCAATTTTGAAATTATAAATGTAATATTTTTCACTCCCTCTGCTCCAGAATTTGAGTTTAAAAAAATGATTTTTAAGTCGATTTGAAATCCTAAAATTTTAAAGTTGATACGAGTTCATTTTAGTTTAAAAGCAACAATTGTGGTAATTAGTAGTACTTCTTAGTTAGTTTGAAAGAGTACACAGGCTTGGCCAAATAGTTTAGCACTACATTCTGCTGTAAAAACTCGTAATATTTCAGCCTTCAAGAAAACTAATATGTAGATGATTTTGAACGTTTCAGAAACAATAGCTTAACCTGTAGCTCAATGAATCAATATCTATTAGTGAGCCTGGATTAAACATATGTGACTTCTCAAAGTGATTGCTTCTTGAGTTGGGATAATTGCTAGTAATGGAAATCCAATGTATGCGGCTTATATGTTTTAGAGGAGGTTTCACCCCCCCCCCCTCCCATCCAATTGCTATTAAGCTTGACATTGTGGGTTCAAAATTTTGCTGGTGTCTCCATAATCACCCCGACTTAGAAAGCACACAATTATTTAATTTATTTCTAGATAAAAGAAGAAAAATATTTTCTTTCCCAGCGTAACTATTAATCTCTGTACTTTCTTAATAGACTCTTGCCATGTGAAAATTATGTGCGAGAACAAGTAGCTACAACTGCCATTAAATGATTTGTATGTTTGCTTCCTATGGCAAATTGTCGATGAACCAGAGTTACCAGATCGATACTTTTACGTTACCAATACTCTAAATTTAGCTTACCAAGAAATTTCTTTGTTGTTTTACTTATAATTTCACAAATATCAATATTCTAACTTAGTATTGGATGCTAAACTATTTATAAAACAAATTGTTGAGTCAGCTAATTTTTTTTTTATAAAACATAGGTTCATTACATTTACATTCTAAGAAAATTCCTAACTAGCGTACTGCGTTTTAGTTATGTAGCGTACTGCGTATTCGTATTCGTACCACATACCGGAACGAACCACGTTCCGGATAACACTGCGATGGACTTAGTATTGGTTACATGAAATCGCCATTAGCATGATCTGTGTGGCCTGTAGGCATCTTCTATGACAAGATTGTCAATGTATGAGGACCTTAAAGCTATTTACTAAGCAGGTGCAGAAGACACGAGTATTTTTCGGTATATTTTTCTGAACAGTCAGATTTCATGCTCTTAGTGAATGTTAGCTTAATGTTGTACTAATAGTTTGCTTTAATTAAGTTCGACAATACAAATTGTTGTAAGTAGTTTCTGCTGAAGTTCTTAAATTCCTAACAGAATAATTTATAACGTACCTGTTTTGTGTCATGTCTACAGATTTTTTGTTGCTCATCCTTGTTTAGTGTTCTGTACTGCTTCGTCCTCTTTTTTCAGGGTAGCATGTAATGATGAGGAAGAACGAGCTAGTCGAAGGGTTTATAGGGGCTGTTCCCGTTCACAAACATGCAGAGGCTGTACATCCTGCGTATGTTTTGGATGTGAAATTTGTCGATTTTCAGATTGCAGTTGCCAGACTTGCATTGATTTCACAAGGAATGCCAAAAATTAGCGTCTCCAATCAATTTATCAAATCCTGGAAAATTCCTTCTAATTTTGGCTGGTTAATTCTTCCCACATTGCTACTTTTTTTAATACCCAGCCACTAATACACAGCTTTTGAGCGACCTTTTCTTTTCCTTGGTTCAAACATTAATACCCTAAAGCACAGCTGCTTGTGTTATTGTTTGACTCATTTATAACTTGCAAGGAATTAACTATTCTCTTCATTAAAGTACCCCGTGGATAAACTTTATATCTTTTGTTCCTGTTCTCAAATAGAAGTGGTCTAGTTCATTTAGAGGATATGTTTGAAGCATCTTTTCTTTTGCTGAGCTTAGACTCCCACCGTAAAAGTAGATTTGCATTCTAATACTCAAGTAAAATAGTCGATTGCTAGATTGTCATCAAGCACAATGTTGCAAATAGCCATTGGAGTTTATATGGGTGTAGGGGTTAGAATGCCATCTTTAGGTATATCAGTATATGACTGTGTCCAAAAAAAGCTTCATGTTTAGAGATGGACTTGAGGGTACATTATGTCAAGGAAAAATGAATTATATTACTGCCAAGAAAGAGAAAGGGGTCATTACTAGCCCACAACTTAGAACCTTGCCGAGTCTTGGTCGAGCCTGTTGGTGAAACTTGTTTATGTAACACTTGGATTGGACCGTTGTGGCCTTTTTTTCCCAGTAATTAACTGTTGCTGGAGAATTAGTTGTTCATTCTAATTGCCTATGAAAATTGAACCACCACTTGAGCGCTTAGTTGACTAGTTGAAGTGGCTAACACCGGGTCGTTAATTAACTCAAATGAGAGCTTAATTATCAGCCAAAGACGGTCTCCCTCTCTCTGATCATCCCATGGTTAGATTTTTTTCTTGACCTTTTTTTTTTCCTTTTCCAAGTTCCAGAAGGAGCATCTTCGCATTAGCTTGCAGACTGCCTCAGATTAGTGTAAGCTTAATTTCTGAAGCAAATGCAAAAGCTCACCATTCTAGAAGACAGATGGAAAGCAATTTGGAATTTAGACATCATGTTGGAAAAATAAATAAATAAATTTCATAGAAACTAGCAAATTTTGGTAGTCATTTCTCAGCACAAGAAATAAAGCCAATATGGTAAATTGGAAATCAATTGAAGTCAAAAAATATTAAAGCCATGTTCTGAATGAAAATGTAAAGCCTCCGTTGCATGTTTATCTACTGCTCTCGTTCCAGCCAGTTTTACAAACTTAAAAAGGAAAATGTAGGGAAACAATTGAGGAATTTCATTTAGGTTGTTGCCACCCCCTTCCACCTTCGAATTGCCCACCGCCTCTTTGATATGGTTTCTTTCCCTGGCCAAAGTTCGGTCACTGGTTAAAATTCTGAGAAGCTACAATATTCCTGAAATAGCAGGGGTGGATGGAAATCATGGGTCTGTGCCATCTGAAACCCACCGGATGAAAAACCTTGTTCTCCAATATACATGGACGGTGGAGCATGTTGGCCTTGCATGCTCATGATAGCCTGTGATCGGTTAAAGCTATTTTAACCTATTAGCATTGGATTCCAAAGTGCAAATGTTGGTCCTGCACAAAAACTTGGTTGCCCACCTACATAATTAGAAGGCCTCATCTGACTAGTATTAAACTGTTGCTGGAATGGCACTGTGTTTAGGTGAGGCATCTGATAAGGTTGCTGATGATGATGACATGACATATTATTTGGAGGAATGATATTAGGAAACCACATATTCTGTGGTTGCTGACATGGGATCCCATTTGCCCAATCTCCACTAGAAGGTGCAACAAAACCAGGGACCTGTTCTAACAGAGGAAACGTTGGAACGGAACCAGGACCACTAGTAAAACCTTGAACTGGGGCCCAAGATTGTGAACAATTGTCTTGATTCAGTTATGATGCTGTGGTACTGATCCGCACTCACATTTGGTTGTTTGGCTGAAGGCCGATTGCTTTCCCACTGACCACATTATTTTAAAATTTCTTCTCATGTTCTTTCCTATTGTCAACATTATTTTCTTTTGTTCCTCTTTTTGATACTCGGCCTCCTTCTCATCATCTGTAAACTCTGCTTCATCGGACAAATCTTCATTGTTTTCACCAGATGCATCATATCATTTCGTGTAAAGGTTGTCGTTATTGAGGACATGATTCACGTATTCTGGAACAAAAGATATCAGAGTACCATGTTGGATCTCAGCAGGGACTTCATTCATTATCTGAATTGTATCTTACATCATCAAAGGAAGTTAATTCAATAATGACTTGAGCACCAACAATCTGTATGAATGCAGACAACATCATCAAAGGAAGTTAATTCAAATTTCAGACAATCAATTAGTAGCTGGTGATCCATTTTCAATTTTAAAAAATACCATAAACATGTAATGAAGTGACTAAAATACTTGGAGAAGATTGTTGTGATATTTTCAACTGTATGACTTAAGTTCGTAGCACTACCCACAAGTAATGTAGATATTCATAGAAGATGCATTAAAAATGAAAGGGGAGAAAGGTAATGCAGAGTGAGAAGACGTCATGAAAAAGCGAGAAGAGTTAACCAGTCTTTACAAATAGATAGTCATTGTACCATTGTGTTGCAATGTAGAAAACACTAAAACAAATATAAATTGTATAAACAAAGGAATGACGTAAATAAATTTGACTGTATCTTCACCTACATATACATTAGAAGAACTTTGTGTTCTTAATAACACATTGGGATTATTTCCTTCGTATGAGCATACCGATGAAACAACTCCTATTGGGAGGGTCCGATGACATGGTTGTAAGTTTACAGCCACAGGAGGAACAGGAGGGAGAACCTGGAAATAAGATGATGAGAACAGTTGAAGACAATGAAGAGTTGTCCGATGAAGTAACAATTAGCAATAATATAAGCAATATAAAACAGCTTAAGGTAATTGATATTGCTAATTGATGCCGTTGCTAATCAACACTATTAACATTCATTAATAATAATCAATATAAAACAAAAGAAATAAGTCACTTACCTTAAGCTCATTCTTGGACATAATCGGACTAGCCTTAGCACTACCAAGACCTTCATCACTCCAAGCAACCATTTTCTCTCCAAACGAATCCCTTATCTCACCTTCTTCCACATCCATTTCTTCCTCTTCATTCTTACTGCTGGAAGATGAGGAAGACGAAGAGGAGGATAAACTATCACTCTCCTCCCCAGTCCCCACTACTCACTTTACATTATTGTCTATAGTCATTGTATTCCTGCTAACCACACAGTTCCCATCAACACTCGCTACTTCAATACTACTCACACCATCCCCAACCACACCAACAATCTCACAATTCTGCCCATCTTCACACTTAACTGTTCCTATTTCACTACTCTTTACACCATTTACGTCAATACGCGCGCACAAGTTCATAACTTTTCTTGTTTTCTTTGCCACCAACAGTCTCACAATTCTTCTCAGCTTCACACTTACTAGTTACTATTTCACCACTCTTCACACCATTTCCATTAATACCCTCATACCCACAAATTCATTAATTATGTAACCTTGACCTATGGGTTAAGCTTATAATATTTTCAATGTGTTGCACAGGCAGTGAAAGTGGGAAGGTATTATCTTCAGGATCTTTAAGGCAGCTCTTTTCTTGGGGGTTCTAGCCACCATAATAACTCTCTCCATCATCTGCATGTAAATTATCTTTGATGAATTTAAATGTGTTGTCTGGCATTTTTACCAACTGGTTGGGGTTTAATATTGGTAAGTTTTAAATTTATGCATTCTTTTGAAGGCGAAACATGGTACATGTTCCTTGCACTCATATTTTTGGTGTTTTGCAGGTTGCGCAAGCTATTAGGTCAAAAATAGAGGGTACATGATTGTGGCACTTCACTCGAGTCTTTGCTCAAGTTTATGATTATGGAATGGGTGTTGTTCTTTTTGCGCCTATATCATAGGTATTTTAAAAGTAATTCTTGTTCACACAATTAAACTGTGGTTTGGAGAGATTTTTTTAATGTCAAATTGACATAAATCTTTTTTTTATTTTCCAACAAAGTGATCGACAAATCTCCATTATTACGCATTGAATTACTCATTTTACTTAATTTACTTAACTTTTGTTTGGATTCAATAATACTCATAAAGTATTAGATAAATGAGAAAGGAAGTGAGAGTGAGAGAGAAAAATGACGAAGGTGATAAAAAAATATTAATTTTACAGAAATTCTAGGGAGACATTTTTTTGGGGACATTCTAGCGATATTTTTTTTTGGTTTTTTTTTTGTAGTACCTCTTAAAAAATGTATAATATTTATTTCAACTAAAATTTTTGTAAAAAACAGTGTTTTAAGTATAATTTGGATACATACAAAAAATAAGGTTTGTACAACCCTGTTTCTTGTATGTATCCAATTTATACCTAAAACACTGTTTTTTACAAAAATTTCAATTGAAATAAATACTATACATTTTTTAAGAGGTACTACAAAAAAAAACAAAAAAAAATATCGCTAGAATATCCACAAAAAAAAATATCTCTCTAGAATTACTCTTAATTTTATATACTTTAACAATGAAGTATCAAATTTATCATACCCATAAACATACATATGATGTTATGCGAAGTGACATTCACACAGACACCCTGCAAATTTCACATGTAATGTTATCGGAAATTAATGATGAAATTTAAAACGATAGAATTTGCTTTTAGTATTTACAATATCCCTTTTTTCGTAAATAATTATTAGTATCCTAAGAGTATGAAATCTTCTTATAAGTATCCTTTTTTTTCGACCACTTTGTTAGAAACAATAAAAGAAGGAATCGATCCGGCCAATTTAACTTTAAAAAAAATCTTTTTAATCGGCAGTTTAATTGTGTGAACGATGACTATTTTTAAAAAGAGAATATTTTTGTACATTAATATAGTGATCTTCCGTCCGTAGAATTAAATTAAGGTTCTCTTATATTAAATTGCAGATTGAAGTTGCATTACACCGTTAGATTAGTGGATAAACGGCTGAAATTTATCGTACACTCTATTTGGATAATCTTAAAATTACTTTAAAATTAAAATTTAAATTAAGTTTAACAAATTATAACAGCCTGCTGTAACAAACCTACATCCAAAACCTAGGAAAGGAACTGAAGAAAATTCCACAAAGCTTTGATAAGAGCATTTACAATAGTTTTTTTATTTCTATCCCTATTCTGTAGTGCTATTGGGTCATTCTGTAGGATAGGGATTCAATTTTTTCACTATGTACCCAACATGTTCCTTGTATTGATTCCTTAAATATTAAATTTTGAAATTTAAAAGTTAAAATTTAAAATTTAAAAGTTTCAACAGTCAAATCATGTTTTGAACGTTGTAACTATTTTTTTATTTAAAGTAATTGTTGTTTGAATTTAAAAATTGTAATTATTTTAATTTAAAAATAAATATTGCAAGAAATCAAAATGTGCAACGATCATTATGTGTTTATGAGAACTAAAACAACATTATTTTAATTATAAAATAATAAAATTTATAATTAGTAATAATATTTTTTACAAAAATGATCAAAATCAAAATTTGACTGATTTTTAATTTTTTTATAGTTCTCTTTCTTCTCTAAATCCTCTTTTTAAAAAATAGAAATGAGTGAATTTGATAGGCATGCATACCCAAATCAGCAATTAAGTGAGATAAAGATCCTTTAACTAACATAAAATCTCAATAAATAGGGTGTGAAATGTCATTTAACATAAATAGGGAACGCTCTTTTGATTCCCTCACCCTGAGGAGTCAAATCATATATAGGGATTAAAATATAGAATTATATAAAGATAAAGAAACTGTTGGATATTGATTTATTGATATATTCTTCAAATATGGGGATAGAGTCTATTGAAGAATCTGTTGTGGATGCTCTAAGAGAATCCATCAAATACTTTATCCGTTCTTTAATATAAATCGTTTTAGAGTTGTACATAAGTATTAAGAAAATAATTATATAACATTAATTATAATATCAATTATCTATATTGCCTTTGTATATGAAGAAGAAATTGTTATTTATTCGACAAAAAATAGTGAGAGAACCAAAGTTACATTTAATATTTGGGGTAATATTAGAAACTAAGCAATTAATGTTTACTTAAAATTCTCAAACGACTTATTAATAAGAAACAAAAATATTTCTCTAAAATGACTTATATTAAGAAACGGGGGTAGTATTTTATTAACTAAAAACATACTCAAAATTTAGCATCATGAGATTTAATAACTCTTGTCAAATACTTCCTCCGTTTCTAAAATATTGTCGTTTTATAAGAAAAAATTTATTCTAAAAAGTTTGTCGTTTACAACTTTCGAAGAGAACAAATTATTTATTTTCCTATATTACCCCTACCTTCTCTCACTGTCCTAAGAAATTCTCTCTTGTATTAATAGTTTTCAACTTCCCATAAAGGGATAGTGATAAAATTTCAAACAAATTTTATACTCCCTCCATTCCTATATGTAAGTCGTTTTAGACTTTTTTTTGTTATTCCTAATTATTTGTCGTTTTTGGTTATCTGGGAGAATTGATCACTATTTTTTTCAAATTGCCGCTTATTACTCCACCAAATTTTTTGATCCATATTTATGATCTCCTCTACTCTTAAGCCTCTCTCTCCTCTCAACAAAATTCTTTCATCTTTTTTATTTAAAAATTTGATAATTAAAGTGTTTTATGGGGAGAGAGAAAGAGAAAGAAAGTAAAAGTAAATGAGACTATTGAGATTTTTTAGGAGTAAAATTATAGGAAATTGTTAATATGTTCTTGGAGAAAGAGTATGAAATAAGTGAGATAAAGGGTATTATAGACAATTGATAGTATAATTAATGTTTTTTAATCATTTTTTTAATTCTTGTGTACATGTCTAAAACGACCTATATTAAAGAACGAAAGGAGTATAGTAAATAATATTTTCTTAATTCATGTGCTAAAATTTTAAACGATAATCATTTAGGAACAGAGGTAGTATTATTATTAGCCTGACCAGCCTTAAATACTTTAAAGTCAAACTCTAAAGGCTTAAATATGAATTAGTACCCTAAACTATAGGTCATATTCCACTTCGGTGATTCACTTTTTAATTTTATCAATTAGATGATTGAACTATTAATTTTTTTCAATTACAACAAATTGAGTCTGCCACATCAGAAATTACTGACGTGACTATTTATGTGGGGACATAAGAAGCTGACGTGATTAAAAAAATAATTTTTTAATTATGGATTAACCAAATCTCATATCATAGAGGGTAAAATGATCACAACAAATACAAAATACTTTATATTAAACATTTAAACTACACATTTCAAATAATTAAACATTCATCGGAAAAAAAAAACTTTCAATAGAAATCAAATCTAATTTTAGATCCAAACCAATTATCAAATGAAGAAACCCACACCAAAAGCCAGAATATAGCAGCAACATGAAGCCCCTTTCTACTACTCCACATCATTAAGAACCCCTTCTTCTTTAATCATGTCGACTTTCTTCCTCCCGCAGCCTTTTCGTTCATCAGATCTGGCGTTGTTTAGTGAAATCTTACAAGATTCAGGCTTAAGTGAACAAAAAAATTGGGTAGATGACGATTCACATGAGTGACAGCCGGAGGACTGATAGTGCGTCGTCGGAGACGCCACCGGTTTGAGCACAGAGGGAGTATATAACTTTTAATCTAAAAGCTTCAAGCTATTTTGAATTTTTTTTGAATGAATTAACTTACAGATCTAAAATGATTTTCAAGTAGCCGACTAATTGTGTTATAACAGAATCTGAAAGCAGAATAATTTCATCTTCCGTATTACTCCCCATGGATTCTTTCACCATTATTGATGAATCAGCTTTTCGGATGGATTGAAATGATAGAAATTTGGCTATTGAAGAGTTTTTGATGATTTTAGATTTTGTTGTTTTAGATTTTTTGTTGTTTTTGATCTGAGATTGTATAGATTTTATATAGTTCTTTTTGTTTTTATTTAGTTTAAATAATTAATATAAGTGATTTGACGAATTTGCCCTTAATGTATAATAAATGTGTAAATAGATATTAAAATAATTTATTTTTTTATACATCAACTGATGATGGCTCCACTTCGAGGGCCACGTCAGCAATTTCTGACGTGGCGGCTCAATTTGTTGCAATTGAAAAAAATTGATAGTTCAATCACTTAATTGAAAAAAATTAAAACTTTGATCTCTGAAATAGAATATGACCTGTAATTTAGGATAATAATTCATATTTAAGCCAACTCTAAAGGCAAACAATTTCATGACCAATTGGACCAACCACCAATAACCTGTACAAATCCCATGAAAGTTCGTTCAATACTCATGATTCATCTTCCTAGCTAGGGTATTTATAATGTCAGAAGCTTTTTTAAATTATTATATTTGTTTCTCCCTTTTTGGATTAATTAATAGTAGTAGTAGTAATTAAGACGATAAAATGAGCAAACAATTCGGACTCAATTTATATTCGTTCGATTAAAAATTTAATTCGAGTTCGACTCGAAATATAAATGATTCAAATATGAACAAATTTTAAAATTCTATAAATTACTCGAATCTACTCAAATTGGTAGTATTTTTTATTGATATTCGAATTATATTCGTTCAAACTGCTCAAACTCAATTCGATAACTAAACGAATCTCAATTAAATTTATAAATTAAATTTAGGTAACTCAATATTTGATTGACTCTATTCTTTTAAATACTAGTATAATAGTAGTATTGTATTTACTATTTAGTTAGAGAAACATGGTAGCTACTAGCTAGTAACGTGAAGTGTAGAACCACTCATAATCAATTAAGCTGGAGAAATTAATAACCTCAAATCACAGTCACGAGCTACGTACAGCTAGCCTACAGTACCCACCGGCCCACCGGCCACCCCCAACAACATATTATATGGATCAAATTAGTATGAAGTTACTTTTTTGGTAAATTGGTCAATTGACCAATAGAATATTAATATACATAAAATTTCACTTGTGTGTCAATATTTTATTGATCAATTGACCAACTTACTCCAAAATAAACTTCATATTAACCACTCCCGTATATTATACTACTACTAATGAAGAAAGTAATAAGTACTATGGGCAGTGTAACCCCCACTTGGCCATAATTAAGATCCAGAGAAAGTCAACTAGTTACAAAATAATTAAGCATATGTATGTATGTATGTATGTAGTACTGAAATGGGAAATTATTAAAATGTGTTTATTTAAAATTTCTTTTCAATTAATAAAAATACATAGTTTTAAGATGAGAAAATGGTAAATGCAATTCGCTTTTCACCATTTGCATTTATTTCACTGTAAGATCAAATATTTTTCAGTTTATCTTTAAATAAAATACTATCAATTAATGCTAGCTAGCTAGCTAGCTAGTCTTTTTAATCTTTCTCCTCGTTGGCCTACTTGAGCTTAGAAATTGTAGTAGTAGTAAATTACTACTACAAATAAACAAAGGGTCAAGAAGTATAGCTGTCTTTTTCATACTACACTATATATGACCACATGCTATTAATTAATTGCATATATAGCAATCAAAATATCTTCACAAGTACGTAATGGGCATCAGCCATGTCAACAATCTGAATATATATCTATGTTAACGCCAAGTTTCGTCGGCGCGTCCAATCACAGAATCCACGCGCTAGAACCTGCACAGTAACAGATCACACAGAAGTTTGACGGCTTGTGCCGCCGGGGGATAGCTCCGGTGTGAGAATGAGTACAGGCCGTTACAAGGGTAAACAATGGAGGCTAAGTGTTTAGTGCTCAAAAGTAGGTATTACCTCATAATGTTAACCTAGGTCTTGTATTTATAGAGCTCACCACCTTAGAATTCTTCTCCCAGTCGGATTAGGACTCCTAGTGTATGGTAGTTACCATAACTTGGGTCCAACACAATCTCCTTAAAAGGTGCAAGTAGAATCCAATCTTACCACTACCTTTGGAGTTACCGTATTATACATATGAATAGATGCCCGGACTCTAGTAGTGAGCACAAATCGGTTAAAAACGAAAAACCAAACCGAACCGAATTTTTTTAACCGAATTATTTCGGTTTTTCGGTTTTTTTTTACAATTTCGGTTATATCCGAATTATTATTCACTATTCGGTTACGGTTTTGGTTTGGAAAAACAGGTTATTCGGGTATCCGAATAACCGAACATTACTTATTAAAAAATTAATTTTATAATATAATAATAATAATAATAATAGTAATAATAATAATAATAATAATAGTAATAATAATAATAATAATAACAGTAATAATAATAATAATAATAGTAATAATAATAATAATAATAATAATAATAATAACAGTAATAATAATAGTAATAATAATAGTAATAATAATAATAACAGTAATTCGGTTTTTTCCCGAATTACCGAAATTACAATTCGGTAATTCGGTTATCGTTAAATTTCGGTTATTAGTTTGGATAGCAAAATCAACATTATTTCGGTTTTCGGTTATAACCGAATAGCTTATTCGGTTCGGTTATAACCGAATGATCACCCCTACCGGACTCTGCACGCAGGAGAGCCCACTGCGCAGGCCCAAACGGTCCTATTATCTGGTCTGGGCTTCGGCCCAAAGGACTCGAAGGCCCGACCCCTTATCATCACAAGAATGGGTTCGGCCCTGACCCCGAAGGACTTATATGCCGACCCGAACACCTATAACACCTTCATGGGCTTCATCCTATCGGTCCATCAAACCCTTCTGCCAGAAAGCCTTCGGCCCAGATGGAGGTCGGTAAAACGCTCCCGAACAATCTATCTAATAAAACATAAATGATTTTGAATTTCCCGCTCATTCAATAAATTATCTGGGCCGTTCAAAGTTTGGGATAAATCTCACAATCCATCTATCTAATAAAATACAATCTATCTAATTCTATCTATCTATATCTATATTCTATATATCTATCTAATAAAACACAAATGATTTTGAATTTTCCGCTCATTCAATAAATCATCTGGGCCGTCCAAAGTTTGGGATAAATCTCACCATCCATCTATCTAATAAAATACAATCTATCTAATTCTATCTATCTATATCTATATTCTATATATCTATCTAATAAAACACAAATGATTTTGAATTTCCCGCTCATTCAATAAATCATCTGGGCCGTCCAAAGTTTGGGATAAATCTCACCATCCATCTATCTAATAAAATACAATCTATCTAATTCTATCTATCTATATCTATATTCTATATATCTAATAAAATACAAATAATTTTAAATTTTCCGCTCACTCAATAAATCATCTAGGACGTCCAAAGTTTGGGATAAATTCCACCATCCATCTATCTAATAAAATACAAATAATTTTGAATTTCTCGCTCACTCAATAAATCATTTGGGTCGTAATAAATCCTAACGTCCATAGTGCCGGAGGCACGAGACTGTTGCTAGTATATATATAGAGAGAGGAAATTTCAAGAGCAGAAATTTTAAACATCAGAAATTTTTAAAGAGCAGAATTATTTAAACTGGCTTGTTTTTTTTTTTAACTTCCTCTCTCCTCGCTCACGACACACTTCGTCGTCCAGAAAAACACGCGAAGAATGAAGACCTAGAAAGAAAGCAGTCAAATCAATTCTTCTCAAATTTTTGAACGAAAGGAGCAGAAGTCTTGCGAAAAACAATTGAACAAAGGAGCATAAGTCTTCTCAATTGAACGAAGGGAGCAGAAGAACGAAGCCCTAGAAAGAAACCAGCCCAAATCGATTCTTCTCAATTTCTTCTTCAAATCGGGATCGAACGAAGAAATTGAGCCCTACAATTGGAACCTAACTTCTTATTGTGCAAATACTCCTATCAATTAAAAATTGAAACAAGGGTCGAATTGTTGAAGAGTTTTGATTATAATGAATTCATTAAGAACAGAAAAAATAAGCAATGTTCTTCGCATAATCTGTCCTCTAAACAAAAAAGGGAAGTGAACTTCCTTCAACTGCATGAACTGGAGCAGAGAATAAAATAAAGAGAGTAACTAGAAAAAAAATTAATGGCAATTTTTTTTATAGCAATAATTGATACTCCCATAAGAGAGAGAGGGGAGGGGGAGAGAATTGATCTGCATGTGATGATTAACATAATGGAATATGTTAGTACAGATGGTTTCAGTAAGTCTAATCGATCTTCTTTCCCCATTCAAAAGAAGAAATAATTAAAACAAAGGGTGTGCAAGAGATCATGATGTTAGCTCCAATAATATAGTATTCTAATCTTAGTAAGCAACAAGTGGAGCATAATCAGAAAGTTACTAACACAAAAAATCTCAAATAACCCAAATTCTCCATCAGACAGATAAAAGGCATAGTTGAGTTGAGTTGAGGTGAGCAAAAGAGTTATCGATAAGACCTAAGAATGGCACCACAAAAGGTGCACATGATAGCTTTCCAAGATCTCCAGTAAAAGGGAACATGGCAGAATCTGGTGGCAGTTTTCATGTCTGCCACGCTAGCCCCGCCTCCGCACCTCGAGCATATTCCGGCAGCTGGTTTGCTCCTCCTCACTTTCTTTGTCTGATCAACCAGAAAGCAGAAACATACCATTTTTTTTTGGTTTTGGCCGGCCGGCGATGATGAGCTAGAGTTGTAGTAGACGAGAGTACTTAATTGAGAGTTGTAGACTTGTAGTAGTACTAGGGAGAGCAGAAGAGTGGTAGTTAGTTCGGAGTTCATATTTTCTTCTGGTTTATATAGGCAGCTGAGGAGTTAAAGGTCGAGAAATTTTACCATATATAAACATATATATATATATATATATATAATTATTAAAATAAAATTTGAAAATTAGAGAGAGAGAGAGTAGACCGCTTGGTTTCCTTTTAGTCTAAAAAGACAATTTGAACTTAAAATTTTACTTTCTAATTATTTCTAATTAATTATTTGAACTTAAAATTTGACCGGCTAAGGCTGTAACACAAGTTTGGGGTGCAAATTATCTTTTAATCTTAAAAATTGGCAAAAATAATTAATTTTAAATAAATTAATTAGCTTTAAAAATAAAAATAAAATAATTAAAGTAATAAAATTAAAATAAATATTTGAAATTAATGATTAATAATTAATCATTAACTTAAAAAATGATTATTTTATTTTAATTTTTAAAATTAATTATTAATCATTCCAGTTAAAAAATCATTAACTTGTAAAAAAATCATTTTTGCCACATAAAAAAACAATTTTGTTTTTGTTTTTAAAAACAAAATTTTGTAAAAATAGAATTTTTTTAAAAACATAATTTTTCAAAAATAGAATTTTATTTTACAAGTTAAAAAAAATTCTGTTTTTGTTACAAAAAATTATATTTTTGAAATAAAATTCTGTTAAAAAAAATTCTATTTTTAAAATAAAAATTCTATTTTTGTAAAATTTTTATTTTACATTTTTTTTAACTTGTAAAAAATTTTGTTTTTAAAAATTTTGTTTTTACAAAATTTTGTTTTTAAAATATAATTTTTTTTACAAATTCTGTTTTTGTTAAAAAAAATCTATTTTAAAAACAGAATTTTGTTTTTGTTACAAAAAATTCTATTTTTGTTAAAATTCTATTTTAAAAAATTCTGTTTTTGTTAAAAAAATCTATTTAAAAAAAATTATGTTTTTGTTACAAAAAATTCTATTTTTAAAATAGTTTTTTTTTAACTTGTAAAATTAAATAATTTTTTTAAAAATAGAATTTTGTTAAAATGTAAAAAAAAATCTATTTTTGTTAAAAAAAATTCTATTTTAAAAACAGAATTTTTAAAAATAGAATTTTTTTTAACAAAAACAGAATTTTTAAAAATAGAATTTTTTTTATAACAAAAACAGAATTTTTTTTAACTTGTAAAATAAAATTCTGTTTTTGAAAAATTCTATTTTTTAAAAAAATCTATTTTTAAAAATTTTGTTTTTACAAAATTTTGTTTTTAAAAACAAAAACAGAATTGTTTTTTTATGTGGCAAAAATAATTTTTTTACAAGTTAATGATTTTTTTAACCGGAATGATTAATAATTAATTTTAAAAATTAAAATAAAATAATTATTTTACAAGTTAATGATTAATTATGAATCATTAATTCCAAATATTTATTTTAATTCTATTATTTTTAAAACTAATTATTTTATTTAAAATTATTTATTTTAAAATTATTTTATTTTATTTAAAATTATTTATTTTTGCTAATTTTTAAGATTAAAAGACAATTTGCATCCCAAATTTGTGTTACAGCCTTAGCCGGTTAAATGAAGAAAGTGTGCATTTTGTTACTTATAATAAAATTTAGAGTGTACTTAGACATCTTTTTAAGTTTGGGGTGCAAAAGTAAATAGAAAATAAATTTTGGGGTCCAAATTATCTTTTAGTCTTCCTTTTATGGTAAGAATTTCATGGGATCCAATGTATAGGTAAGCGTAATTTATATGCTTAAATATAATTATTTACATTAAACAAAAGTCACACTCAAACATAATTATTTATAGTAAAAATAACAAAAGTTATTACTCAAAAATATATATATTAAAAAAAATCTTTTTACAAGATAGAGATAACACTAATTATTATTATATTTTGTTTTATTCAACATTGCACAAAAACAACACCAATTGTATACTAAAAAATAAAATTAAAATCATAAACATCCCAAATTATAACATATATATACTCAAGAAAATTGAACATATAGAAATCATAATATAATATGAAACTAAGAATTCAAATAATAATTTTTAATGTTAAATATGAAAAACTAAACTATCAACGTTTCACAGTCAATCACTATAATTAGAAAAACTTTAAAATTCTTAAATTTGCATCACTTGTCCAAAAAAAATATGTGATAATTAAATTAATTAATTTTTTTTATAAGTTACCAACAATTTGAATGATTTAATCATAATTACAAATAAAATTATCTAAAAAAGGATAATTAAAAACTTTATTAATTTAGTCAACCAGTAGGAATACCAAGTGTTACTTAATTATTAGTAGTGTGATTGTATTATGCCTTGAAAACACAATACTACTACTACCTTTAAACTAATACTATGTCATTTCATATTCCTAAGAACAGTAATATGTATGTCCCAAGTGAAAAAGCATTCAAGGAAATTGACCAACAGGTTAAATTAGTAACGTTTTTCCATCTTGATCAGCAAATAAATACATGAATCCCTCCATGATTACTGAAACAAAGTGTGTAACTAACTGAAATCTCTGTATGTCAAGAATGACTAGCAGGGAGGGTGCCATTTTCAATCCGTAGCCGTAGGTGCTATATTATACCACTGTCCTCATAGCCGATCTTGCAGCCTCGCGCTTCATCTCAGCAGCTTTGCCACTGCCTCGGAAATACATATAAACTTGCTGCACACCACAGGAGGCTCATAAAAAAAACTAGAAACACAAAGGAGGTAGAGGAGCGGGGGATAAAAACAAGAACAAACTAAATACTCAGAATTCTCTACCTGAATAACCCAGATGCTGATCAAAGATTCAAGGGCAAAAAATCCAAATCCAATAAAGTAAAAAATCTGCAAGTGAAAACTATTGTCAGTAACCTGAGCTCCAACAACTCGTCTAAATTTAACAACACTATTCATTTCTTCTGCTTAATATGTTTCTATCAGTTGGAACCGGCCAGTAATTAATTATTCACCAAAAGCAAATTAGATAGACTCCCATAAGTTTAAGAAAATGATTTAAGCCACAATATAACTAAATGAACTAGAAACCTCATATGGTCCAGTAATATCAATTAGAAAACTATCTGCCCGCAATTTTAGTGATACTTGAACACTTCTTTATTTGATAAATAAATAATATTAAAAATTGTCCTTCATTACTATCCATCCATATTCATAAATTTGCTTACCCCAACCAGAGCATGACCACTTAAGACCTCAATTGCTGGCAAGATTCCTCTGTTACAGATGAAGAACACCATAATAATCAGTTAGACGATGCAACTCAGTAAAAAAATCACTACTCTAACAGAAGAGGTTTCTGGATGAATTGCTTTCACGTCTTATATCTCCTAATTTAGCAAGGAAAGTGTGACGAAAATTATTACACTGATCCCTCTAGAGAACATGCATATATGACAAAGAAAACCTACGTGAGAGATTTCCCCTTAAAAATAATTGGAGGAGCAACTGCCGAAAAGACGCAGAAGGCAATGTGAAACTGCATGGAGAAACAAAATGTAGTGAGGCTTCCAAAAGATTTTGAAGGTAGCAAGGAAGCTAATATAAAAGCAGAAAAGTGCTTACCACATAAGACAAGAAAAACCAACCAAACCTCATAGCACTATCAGTCCTGTAAAAACAGTGCACACAAAATTGTAAAAGGTTCTGTCAAAGATTAAAGAACACTGGTTATAAAGTAAATTAAACATTTTTTTATATGTAATAAAACAAAGAATAAGTAACAAAAATTAATTAAATCTGTGGATGAGAACAAGCTTCCACATTTCAGATACGCATAGCTAGCATGAAGAGGTTATCCTAGCGCTAAGAAGAATATATATTTCAAGTCCCACAAGAGGTTCTCATGGTTTAATGTTAATTATAATGACATGTAAATTTTTCTTATACATCCAAATGTTGGGAATCATCCACAAAAAGAACAACACTTAGACCCATAAATTCAATTCTACAGTCCCTGAAAATGAAAAGGACCCCTTGCGTATCACTCTTTCCAAAACACAGGTATAAAGTCAAAAGAAAGAGCGTTACATGCAAAATCTTCATTAGGAACATCAAACTTATGTCATCAATTAATTAAATGGATCAAGGATTAATACCTCATAGCCCGATAAAGAGGACGATACCAAAACACATAAGATCCTGGAACCCCTGATATGACGTAGATAATGGCAAGAAGCCAGATTACTGGACCTATAACGAAGCAGAAGTTGGAAATAGTATTCAAGATAGTTCTATATCACAAACAGGGTGTAAGAAACTATATAGCAAAGTTCGAAGCCAACCTTCCCCGTTGATCCATGCAACAGTAACCGCTATGAAGTTCCATAAAAGGCACACTGTCAAACCTGAATAAATAATGGTTATTAAAATCTAAACTCACCATAGGCCGTATTTACAAAAATATGTTTGTAAGCAGAAATAAAACATTATGACCCAAAAGTTTCACCTTAACCCAGCTTTATAAATGAAAACCACACCCTATTTGAGCTACAACTAAAATATCCCATCAGACAAAGCACGATTCTACTTTATCTTCCCACACAAAAAAGAAAAAAGAAAAACATGATTCTCCTTTTCTTCTTATAAGAGAATATATATATAAGAATTGTTCTCCATTTCCCCTAAGAGACTATGTATCATATGAATTGCTCAAAAGGGGGTGAACCCGTGTTGCATATACAGAAGATATGTAGACCAAGACGAGGCAAAGTATTCTATTAAAAAGATAAGAAAGGATATACATCAGCATGCCAAAAGATAGCAGGTGATGCTCAACTGGTCAAGTTTTAACTTCTAAACTAATTTCTCGATGTCATTATTTATGGGATGTAAGCCTTTTCTATTACGAGGTGGGCAATGGAGTGTAAAAATCAAGCATTCTAGCACAGGATCTAGGGGTACAGACGTACAGTGGTACACTAATATAACACCTTTGAACCTCCATGACCAATAACTCAAAACATTATCAATGGAGTAAGAATTGCAAAGCATTTAAATTATCTGTAAACAAGTACCAGTTTCATTTTGAGCTAGGTTTAATAGAAAGATTTGAATTAACATTACCCAACCATGTTGTAAACGCAACATACTGCAACTTCTGTAAATGGATTGGAATCTCATTTGCAATATCATGATGAATGATGGGAAAAAATGGAGGCCAATTTTTCTCCTCAATAACAATTCCAGCTGCCATAAGAATAGGAAAAGATATTTCACATTACAAAATATTTCAAAATTCTACCAAAGTTTGTTAGCTTTTAAAATCAATTTTGAATTTTTGAAGTCAAATTGAGACATTTTCAAATTTAAAATTGATGTGTTCTATTTATATTTTGAAAATAATAATTTTTTATTTGGTGGTACTTTCACTACTTTGTACATAGTTTACTTTAAAACTGAATGGTTTCACATCAATTTATATTTGAATATGAACTTTTATTTTTGAATGGATAATAGAAAATACTACCTCTGTTCCTTAATATAGGTCGTTTTAGATAATTGTTTTTGTTCCATAATATAAGGCGTTTGAGAATTTCAAGTAAGCATTAATTGCTTAGTTTCCAATATTACCCCAAGTAATAAATATAATTTTGGTTTTTTCACTATTTTTTTGCCCAATAAATAACATTTTTTTTCCAATATAAGGACAACATAGACAATTGATATTAAATTTATAAATGTTATACTTATACAATCATTTCCTTAATACTTGTGCACAACTTTAAAACAATTTATATTAAGGAACGAAGGGAGTATAACTACCTCGTGATATAGCATCCTCCTTTCTTTTCAAATCCTGCACAGCATTAGATAAACATGGTAAACATTATGAATGAATGTTTGAACGTCAGGTAACTACAAAATGTCAAGTTTATTATTGAGCGCACTTAATGCGTCAAATGGAGAGTAAGATTTGCCTTCAGGCCATCCTCAAGAAAAATCAAATGGATTTTTTTGAATTTTCTTTTCCTAGCTACTATGATTTTCTCCTGCTTGTATTTACAATTGGCTGCATTTCTACTAAACATATACGCATAACGGTGTCAAGTGAGACTCATATTCAAAAGCTAACCTGAATCAGTATCAAGCACCGTACCAGAAGTTCAATGGCTTCACTAATTGATGTTAAACCATGGTGCGAAACTACCAGGAAGGAATAAAACAAATAAGTACCTGTTCCCTCTTTTTCAGTTCAGCCTCTTTTGCTTGGAGTTCTTTCTCCTTCTTACTCAAATCCTACATTTGAAAAACGAACATTTCCTTAACACAGAATAAATAAAACAAACTTTACTAGGTCAGTGATAATTTAAAGATTTTGACTTACCTTAGAACTATCAAGAGTAATATCAACTGTTGCACCACGATTGTAGTCAGCAGGTTCAGGAGGAAGTGGTGAAAGCTTTGAGTTTGCTGGGGGAGCACTTCCAGGATTCTGCACTCAACAAAAACAATGTTTTATAAAGCCGAAGCATAAGCAATCTAATAAGCAGGTTATTTATATTAAGTGTCAAAAGCAAAATAAGATTCTGCCAATAAAGTTCTCATCAAGAAGAAGATAAACAAATGAAAGCAAAAACACATGCTTGAACTGACCCGACCCTGTAGAAGGTATCATGAGACAGACCTATGCGCCCCTAGCTTTCTAAAATTCAAGCTATCATAGTGCAACAATTGCTACACATAATTGTAACAAATTACATTTTTGTTCCTGTAAAACTATTAGCAATTTGCTAAACTAGCGGGAGCATCAACATTGCATAGACAATAACTTCATAATGCTCAAGCATATATAGACAAAAGAAACTATGAACAGCTTCAAGATACTATAGTATAAACTTATGCAACCAATACTCATTTTATCCGTATTGTTCTACCATTTGGAGGAAAAAGGAACCCAATAAAAAAATGTATACAGCATATAGCTTTGATTCTAATTTGGCACTCAAATAAGATACCGACTCGATATGAATTCCTTGAACATCTCTTAAAAATAACATTAGTTTTATAAGGAATATAGCCTTAGAAGAATGAGCAAAGATGAATTTACTGTCATATGAAATTCATCACCACCATAATTTTATTGACTGGACCCTCTCTCACCACAAGAAAAATGCCTACAGAAAGTATGGATGAATCAAAGGTTGTATTCCAAACCATTCTGCAAAAACACGAATATAGTAGAATCATTTATACTCTTGGCAAAATATATCAATAATACCTAACAAATCAGTAATACGCAGAATAAATACCTAACAAATGAAATACATAGCCTTAATCGAAAACACATAAGAATAAGAAGCAATCAAATAAAACAATAGATCTGGCAATTCATACACACATTTGAAAATATTTATATATAAAAAAAATCATATAAAATAAAAGATACATTCAAACAAACATATTCATTGACAAGAAAAGAACAGGCAATTGATATTGAAAATCCATAAACAGCCAGAATCACCGGATCAGAGCAATGATTACCGCGTAGCCTAATCTTATAGCTAGGTGAAATTATGAGAAGAAGCAACATCAATTTTATTAAAAAATATAAGCAGTTATGAAATTAATTACCGCAAATGGGTTAACTTCTTCATCGTCGAAAGGATTAGATTCGTTACGAGCAGCCATGAGAGATGATGATCAGACTGAGAATGCGCTATATATATAGAGAGAGAGAGAGATCTGTTAATTGTGAAAGTGGAAGGAGAAGGGAGGGGGCCGGCCGGGGTTTTGTATCTCTATTCGATTTTCGGAGTGGCTGTTTGTTTCCCCGGAAAATTGAAACCAACGGAAAGGAACAAAATATTAAGTTAACAAACAGTTCGCGGGCGAGGGAGATTTAGATGGTTTATATAGTTTGTTGTTTTCTGTTCATGAACTCATTGAGTTATATTCGGTGACTCGGTTACTCAACGGCATATAATTTGGCTCATTCGGTTCCATTACGTGTGTTAAGGGTTTCTTTTTTCTTTTCCGTTTCTCCGGTCTTTTTATTCTCTTTTATGGATCGAGTTTTTATTTATTTATTTATTTATTTATTTTATAAGCAAACAATGGAAATAATAAAATTAAAAAGAAAAATTAAGTCATTGATCAACCGACTAATGCGCACTTTGCAATATAAGAAAAAAATAAATAATTATAAATATCGTAAATTTCTTAAAAAATATATTATTAGTTGTAAGATATATTATTTCTAAAACTAAATAAATTATTTTATTTTTAAATTGATTTTTTCAATAATTCAAAACGGATGGAGTATAATTAATGAATTGAGATAATTAGAAGACTTTTATCTTAATCTGCTTAGTTATTTCTATTAAAGTTCTAAGCATCACATTGTATAGACCACTACTTTTAGCTTTTATAATATAATTCTAATCTGCTACACTATAAGGAGTCAGTATTTTAAAAACATAAAAAAAAGAGTTAACGAATATTAATCTTTTTTTTTAGTTGTTTTAAAAAAAAAGCAAAAAAAATTCAAAAAAAAATCCGCATTTTAACAAAGTAAGGGAGCCCTTACAAGAACCGGACCCTATATATATATATATATATATATATATATATATAGTCCGTTTCTCCAGCTTCTCCAACAAACTGGAAGGAGCGAACTAAGAATGAACCGGCTATAGCGACGATTTTTTCTGTCGATATAACATAAAAAATCGACTTTCTATACTATAGTGACAGAAAAAATCGTCACTATAGTTGGTTCGCTCCCCTCCAATTCGCTGAAGAGAATCGGGCTATATATATATATATATATTAATATCAGAGAATTTCAAGGATATGTTAACTTGTTCATCTCTAAAAAAATATGTTAACCTAGTTTACAGAGTACAAATATGAGTTCTATGTATCAACGCCAAAATGAAACTATCATATTAATTTCACGATGAACAATTATGTGAAATAATAACCAAATTCGAAACGAGAAACAAAACGAAATAATTAAATTTAACAAGAGTATCACTGAAGGAGTACGAAATCTATACATGAAATAATTAATTAAGTAATGTAATACCCAAATTTATATTCTAAATATGACTCGTTAAATTTCATTCGTCCGAGTAAATTACACAAATATTAAATTATGCGTTAAATTACTAATTAATAATTTATTTTTTTCAAGACTCATAATAATAATAGTAATATTTACTCTTGAAAACTTTACATTTTAAAT
Organism: Panax japonicus; assembly: GCA_020205505.1. NCBI lineage: Eukaryota > Viridiplantae > Streptophyta > Magnoliopsida > Apiales > Araliaceae > Panax > Panax japonicus. The sequence continues at coordinate 6,296,307 of CM035092.1, read as the reverse complement.
TTTCTAAATAATAACTTATCAAAAATCTGTAAGATTTAATTGCATAATAAACACTTAAATTAGTTACGTATAATTAGCCAGTAGATAACCTCATCCGAATTAGAAAGTGATAATTAGATGACTTCCATACATTCAGTATAATAACTTTGTTTAAAAGTCGCTATAAATTCCTCTCCTATCAATCCTTATATATAAATACATCACAGGCTATCCACAACTCAATCAATTTCAAATTAATTTTACATCAATTTGTCATCAGTTGGCTTCCAATTTGAAAATCAGGGTGAGTGAACTCAATTAAATAACTCACAATTGCTTCGATTGATCCTCCAATTGGAGTCTTCCCTGTTCCGTTTTCCTTCTTCATTAAATTCAGTTGTCTCTTCATCTTTTCTTCCTCCCTTAACCTCATTCTCCCACCTCGACAGAAACTCACAAACCATTTTGTACGAAAAGATAAAAGATATCTCTAGATTTCTTTTTCCTTGCATTCAAAATCGCACCAGCTCTCAAGGTACGTTCTCTTTTCAATTCAATTGTTCTCCGTCCTAGGGTTTTTTTTATTGGTTTTGGAATCGTCTCTTCATATATTCTTCAATCGTATGTTTGTATCTTCGTTTAGGCTCCGCCATGGCCTCCCGCCTCCTCTCTACCGGCTACACCCTCACCCTCTTCTCCCGCACCCCTTCTAAATCCCTCTATCTTGAATCCCAAGGTGTCTGTCTCGCTAATTCCCTATCCGACCTCCCCAAAACCAGCGATGTCATCTTCACAATGGTGGGACACCCATCAGATGTTCGACAAATTGTCTTACAGAACTCAACTGGCCTCATCCTTCATCTAAATCCAAACACTGTCATAATTGACCACACCAGTAGCCACCCATTACTCGCAAAAGAAATTTATGATGCTGCCCGTGAAAAGAATTGCTACTCGGTTGATGCCCAGGTATCGGACGGTGATATTGGGGCAAGAAATGGCAAGATGGCGATTTTTGCAGGTGGTAATTGATGATTATTTTCTTTATTTTATTGAAACTTTTTGATGTAATTTGTAGGATTTTTCGATCCAATTTATTCTATTTCGAGAACAAATCGGGCAATTATTGATTATTTCCTTTGTTTTATTGATTTTTTTTTTGAGGTTTTCCTTTTTATTTTTGAATGAAATTTAATTGTTGAATGAATTTTTTAGTTTTATTTTTGACCTTTTTAGGCAACTGGTGATTCAGCATTAATTTTGCCTTCCATTTTTTATTTGGAACACTTCTATTCATAACCATCCCCATGTAATTGAAAAGTACAGGTTATCTAACCAAACTAGAAAGAAATAATTGATCAATGCAACTGCAAGTCTGCAAGTCAATTGGACTCGAGAATCTTCTTCTAAAAAGGGCGCACATATTCAAGACAGAACTTATAAATACCAAAAAGTGAATTCTACTTGAACTCGATGTTCATATGTAATTTAATTCAGTTGTTGATGGGTCAATTTCTTTTTTGATTAGCATGATGGGTCGAATTTTTTATCTGGGATTTGTTCAATTTTCTCTTCTGGGTTATTTGAATGTTGGATTTTGATTGACATTTGACTAATTAATAACATTTGCTAAAGTAAATGTGAATCTGTTTGTTTTAGTTTCTTCTTTTATTTAGTCTCTATGTATACATTTTAAGAACAATTGTTATTTTCATATTTAAAATAATAATATTGAGATTGATACGTCAATTTTTAGTTAACTCTACGAATTAGACTCTAATGGTGGGACAAAAAAAATTTAAAAAAGATTCATTTTTGAACAGTGGGGTGTGTGTTCTCCTTACTCATCTGGCATGAAAGTCTTGAATAATTTATCTCAGTTTTAGATTTAATTTTCGTTAATTGTTGAGGCATAATTGTGGTATTATTTTCCAATGATTAAGTTGCTTGAACTATAATGCTTTGTAGTGACTCTGTTTTCTCAGTGCATAGAGAATAAGCTACCCAGAGGTCTTCAGGAATACCATTGTTTTTAAAATTCCCCAATTATTATATATCTAATACAAAACACTTTATGAACTATCTTTGTTAGATATTATGTTTCTGAAAGCATGATATTTATTTGTTAATTGTAGGTTACCAAGTTTGGTTTCATTCCGACATCTCCAAACCTGAATTGGAGACCCCTTCGTTCACGAGGTATATTAATTTAATTTTCTCTCTAAATTTCATGTTGTTTTTCATATTTTAATGGTCTATTGTTGTCTGTTGAATAAGTAATTTCACTAGAAACTTTGATTTTGATGTACTGTTGGTTGATTGGACTTTCAATCATTACTTGGATTTGAGGGTGAAGGATGAGTTATTTAGTTTGGAGTTTTTGATTTTGATTGTTGAAGATGATTAACGTTGTTATTAGTTTAATTACATAATTATGATGTTTCAATTCTACTTACTCATTTGGTGTGAAAGTTTTGAATAATTTATTTCACTTTTAGATTTAATTTTCGTTAAATGTGGCCACATGTATGGTATGGCCGAAATGAAGAATATTGAAAAAGGGTAACTTTATATCAGGGTGGCTCATATATATTATTTTGAAGTCATAGTTGATGGTATTTTCAGGTGGTTAGGCTACTAAAGTTATACCAAAGTTGGGAAAATAACCTAGATATTGACTTTGAAGGTAATCTCTTAGAAATAGTATTCATTATTGATTTTCCCAAGCTTTTTTTTTTCTTTTATAATTGCCAATATGTTTTGGAGTACATTTGTTTAATGAATATGATATGAAGTGACTGATGATTAGTTTTTAAGTTTTATGAAGGGCAGTGATAATGCATTTTGTGCTGGTGGTGATGGTATTGGTCTTTATCATTCAATAAATGAGGTACAAGACTAAAGTATTTTTTTAACAGCAGTGCATGCAAAGTTTTCACTATTAGGTTTGTTTATTTCAAGTATGTTATTTTAGTTGATAGTTTTGTACAAAGGTGACATTCACGTTCGTACTACGAATTACTATAGTACTCCATTATCTTTATTTCTTTTTCCTTGAGGAGAAAATATCAATGGAGAGAAAAAAACACATTGTCTGTACTAGCTTTTACAACCCTATTCATTGGGTTAGTAACTGCAGATTGGAACATTTTGCACCAAAGAAAAAAGAGGGTTGATGTAGTGGGCACTAATTTGAAGAATTTCTATGAAAGTTGGAGGATCAATGTGGAGCTAAACAATGTTAGAGATTTTGAGGTTGTCCCACAAGAATGTACCCAATACATAGGCAAATACGTGACGTCTTCTCAGTACAAGGCAGACTTGGAGAATGCACTAGAAGAATTTGCAGAATTACTATTCCAATTAGGCACTTACGAGTAAAACTAATTACTGAATTATGCACTGTTTTACTTCATAATTTATAGTGTGTTGATTGTTGTTTTAAATTGTATTATTTTCTGAATGTTGTTGATGGAATTCATCAATCTCTTAATTTTATGTTTACAATAATTTAACTAATTTACATGTTTTTAAAACAGTTGAATGACACTTCTGTCCTTTTAAATTGTCACATATCAAGTAATTACATGGATTTTGTATTTTGAGTCATTTTTTGACATGAATGTCTTACAAATTATTAAAAATATTATTCAAACTAGCTTGTGCATTGCACGGGCTATCAGCTAGTATACTCATAAACTTGTAACATATAGTGAATTGATATTTTTACATAAAAATTGATAACTTTATGCGATTTCTTTCGTGTTGTCCATAATAAGTATAGTATAATCATAATTAGAATAAAAGTTTTTTCAATTTCCTTAACACATGTACTCCTTGTATTGTTACTAGTCTCAATTAGATTCTCTAATTACAATACAATCACAAGTCACAACGACCATAATTAAAGTGACAACTGGCAACCGAGTATATTAGAGCATCTCTAATAAAATGTAATATAATATTAAAAGATTATATTACATTTAACACCAATCATCTTTTTCCATCCTCCATTTAAATATATTTAAAATTATAGTCCATCAAATTCTAATTCCTTGATATAGTCCACCGGCTTTACTGGAAAAACTCAAGAACTGAATTTAGTCCGACTACTGGAGTGAAATATGAATCTTAAACTATATTTAGTCCAAAGGGGTGTTTGTTTGGAGTTGAATGACTGAATGGCTGAATCGGTTAATGCGTTTGTTTTGGTCTGAATGGCTGAATCAGTAAGATGGACGAGCTGAATAACTAAGTCAAATTTTTTTAGCTGAATGGCTGAATGAGCAGCTGAATGAAATAAAAAAAAATTAAAAAATTAAAAAAAATTAACTATTATATTAAGTAATATTAAATAAATTTACAACAATTTTGAATTTTTTCAGAGTGGTAAAATAATAAAATTTTGTCATTCAGAAGTTTCAGACATGTCAATTATCAAACAACTTTTTTCATTCAGATTCAACTCATTCAGATTCAAATTCATTCAGTTTTTTATCAAACACCCCCTAAGATTGTTACTTCTCTGACCTGCTGAAGATGCTCTTAATTCTCCATTTATTCGTTGTTGCCCTTGTTTCTTCACTCTCTTCTTACAGTTCGTATTAATCAATACCAAAATATAACAAGACAAATACCGAGTTGTTTTACTTGATCTCGAGTCAATTCAACAGTCCAACTTTAATGACTCGGTAGCTTTAATATTTTTTTTATTTCCTATTTCGCTGATAGAAAAAGATAAAAAGTTTTTAAAATTTATCTAACTTATATATCACAATTGGCTATCTCACTGGGTTCGTTCTCTAAAATATTTTTTATCATCCTCGGTCTTTAATGATGATACTTGATGAATATCTTGGCCTGTAGTGCAAAGATGAATGATTACCTGATGAATATCTTTGGCCCATAGTGCAAAGATGAACATGACCAACTGGTGATACAAATGAATATCTTTGGCCCGTAGTGCAAAGATGAATAATTGATGCAAGATGTATATAATTGATGTTACAGGGATAAAATATTGATGATGGACTTTTAAATTCATAGATGATAGTAGATTTGATTCTCTACTTAACTCTTTTACTGAATTGTTATTTCCGCTACAAATATTGATTTAAAATTGGTTGTCCATTATATTTTATCTGATTTATTGAAGGCTAACAATAAATTATTATTCTTTATTTTAGTCATAATATTCTTTACTGGGCTAGTTGAGCTCACCCTTTTCCTTTTTGTTTTATTTTTCTTCTCAAGAGGTGAGAACATAGCAGGACCGAGTCGGGGTATGGAGTGATGGTTCTAGGAAGATGTTTTAGCTGTCCTCACTATTTCTGTAAAATAGTGTATGAATAATTGTAATGAGAACTTATTTGGTGTAGATATTGTCTAGAAGACAATATTTGTATTTAAACTCACAGTTGTGTTGTCGTATTTACACGACTTTTGTATTATTGAAGTTGTAGTTTGCTTTCTATACCATGTATTTTGGCGACTCAGAATAGGTGTTGTATACCTATTTTGGGGGCGTCACACTTTTTATATAAAACAGAATACTTTTATAAAGTTATTCGTTTTATTAGCTATTAGTAAATTTTTTTATATAAAACAGAATACTTTTATAAAGTTATCTGTTTTATTAGACAATAATTAGAATATATTATATTTTATTATGCGTAGTGTTTGTATAGTGTCTGCATAGTATTTGTATAGTAAAATATTTTTAAAAGTTATTCGTTTTATTAGATTATAAATAGAATATATTATATTTTATTGTAAACTAATTTGGACTATCCGTTTAAAGTAAATCAATCTGGACCGTTCATGGATTAGTTACTATTCAGTCCATTCTTCTATAAATAGAAGCTCATTCCTTCATTATTTCTTACGAATTCACTGAAACTCTAGAGAGAGAAACTGTAAAAAGAATTATTCTTCTATCTTGAACGTATTTCTTTAGCGTTTAAGAAAGCTTTGAGCGTAGTGCAAATTTCTTCAAGTATATCCCCACCCTACCGTCGGAGTACTCTTCTTTATAAGGTAAGGGGTATTATGTTTTTCATATTCATGAAGAGAACTTCTGTTATTCCATTCTTTATTATTCTGTTGGAATAACCTATATACGCGGTCTACCCTATACTTGGTGATTTTTGTTATTATTCCATTCTTTATTATTCTATTGGAATATCCTGTCTGTGCGTTTTACGCCGGACTTGGTTCCGTCTTTATTATTCTGTTGGAATATTTTGTGTGTGCATTTTACGCCGGACCTGATTTCGTTATTTATTATTCTGTTGGAATAACTTGTCTATGCGAAGTACCGCATGCATGGTGATTTCTGTTGTTATTCCATTCTTTATTATTCTGTTGGAATATCATGTCTGTGCGTTTTACGCCGGACCTGATTCCGTTATTTATTATTCTGTTGGAATAACCTGTCTATGCGAAGTACCTCATGCATAGTGATTTCTGTTGTTATTCCATTCTTTATTATTCTGTTAGAATATCCTGTCGGTGCGTATTACGTCTGACCTGGTTCCATTATTTATTATTCTGTTGGAATAACCTGTCTATGCGAAGTACCGCATGCATGGTGATTTATTTTGTTATACCATTCTTTATTATACTCAGTTGGTTAAAGTTTTGACTTCTATACTCTATGAAATTGGTGGAATATCCTTGATATTTGCGCTTCATCCAGTATCTTTTCGTGAAAATATTCTTCTGAGCATTCTTAAATTTTACTCTACAAAGAAGTATCATGTTGACAATTTGGACGTTATTAGTTCCTGAATAAATTAATTCTTGAACTTATTTTATTTAATTCTTATATCATTGTCATCATCCTCATATATATATATTTTGTTGAAAGTCATCTGTGGCCTGTAGTGCATAGATGGACTTGGTATGATTATGACCAGAGATTATTTGGTGTAATCATGACCGTAATATTACAAATGATGTGGTAAAAGTCCTCAATGGCCCGCAGTACATTGATGGACAATTGTTGGCATGATCATGACCATTGATGAATACACGAATATCCTTGGCCCGTAGTGCATGGATAATTTATGATTGTGATACTTATAAATATCATTGGCCGTAGTGCAAGGATGAGGTGGATTATTTATTAAGCTGAGTCCCAGCGATAAAAATGATGAAAAACCTTTTAAATCATAAAAGATAGTAGATTTTATTCTCTACTTGACTCTTTTAATGGATTACATGTTCCGCTACATTTAAACTTGATGTCTATTGTATTTTATCAGTTTAACACTGTTGAAGACTAATGATAATTTATTCTGCATTATCTAAGTCATAATATTTCTTACTGGGCTAGTTGAGCTTACCCTTTATTTCATTGTTCTCTTTAGGAAATGAGAACGTAGCCGGGACTAGTCGGAGAACGGAGTGACGGTCCAGATAATAGCATTAGTAGTCCTCACTATTCTGTTAAATAGTGTGGTAATAAATTTAATGAGGACTCAATTGAGTGTGAATATTGTCTAGATGACAATATTTGTATTAAAACTCACAGCATATATTTTGTCGTATTTTACACGACTGTTTTATAATTAAGTTGTATTTAAATTTTGTACCATGTATTTAGCGACTCAAGATGGGTGATGTATACCTATTTTGGGGGCGTCACAGTTTGTGATATAATAATCCGTCTGCTTGCCTTTTTTGTGTTCCACGTAAGCAAAAAAATGGAGTCAACTTGCACATTCAGCATTCCGTCCGTTTTTTGGACGGAAAATTGAACGGAATGACCATTTTGTAAGTTTTTGAAAATACAGTTATTCGATTGTAACAAAAAAAGTTTTGATAACTACAATAAAAATCGGATCCCAATATAATGACCAAAACGTTATTTATCCCCCTAATAATATTACATATAAAAAAGAGTTAATTATATGAACTTTGAGGTTATTGTTGTTGATGAGGAAAGCTATTGTAGATTTAATTATTTATGCTTTAGATTTTTTAATTGGGTAGAAATTGATGTAATTATGTGAGTAGAGTTTTGGCTTGTAGAAAAAGTTTAGAGTTTGCGACGATAATGGTGAGGCATGGGTGGGAAGCGTTTTGTTAGCTGTGCCTGACTTGGTCCGGTTCCAATATAATGAATGCCAAGCTTATGTTCTCAGACCTACCGCTTATGAATTGTATTAGGAGCAAATGTTTAAACATGTTCCTCATGTTTTTTTCGAAATTTTACTTTTACTTTGATTTTTTTTTAAAAAAAAGTAAACTTAATGTTACAAAATGTAACTCAAATATACTTTTTCCAGTTAAAAAAATATCAACTGAACAAATAGATGTTACTTTATTTATTTTTGATCAAATAACACGTGACTTGAAATTACACGTGTCTCTCCTTCTTTGAACAATAACTATTAAAAAATAAATCAAAATTTCAGTTTGTTTCAAATTACAAAATCTATCATTATTTTCAATTTGTTTCACAAATTAAAAATAACTTGAACAAATTAAATATCTATGTTTCAATCAGAAACTCAAGTTTCATCTCTCCCTCTTCTTAATATCTCTAGGGACTATTTGTTTAGAGCTGAATGGAGCTGAATGAAGCTGAATCTGAATGGCTGAATCGGTCAGTGCGTTTTTTTTTGTCTGAATGATTGAATCGATAAGATGGACGAGCTGAATGACTAAGTCAGATTTTTTGAGCTAAATGACTGAATGGGCAGCTGAATGAAGTAAAAAAAATTTAAAAAAATATTAACTATTATATTAAGTAATATTAAATAAATTTACAACAATTTTGAATTTTTTCAAAACTGTAAAATAATAAAGTTTTGTCATTCAGATTCAGATTCATTCAATTTTATCAAACACTATGGGAAAAGATGGTTGTCATGGCTACAATTTTAATTTTTCCTGATTAGATAACCTGAATCTGCACCACGATTGTTCAGATCTGACGATCGACAACAAAACAGAGACTTATTGACGGTAGACAGCAAAACAGAGATCTGATTCTGAGCTGGTTCAGATCAGATCCGACGGTAGTTACGATTGAAAAATCAAGCACTTATTGAGCTAAAACAGAGGACCCTTTTCGCCTAGTTGGTGTTGTTCAAAAACTCCCATGAAATTCAACCTGCTTTCAGGGTAGGTTAGGTTTAGTTCGTGTTCTTGGGATTGTGTTTTCTTTTTAATTTTTATGTTTTTGAGTTTTTTAATAAACGAAAAAAAAAAAATAGATAGAGGATCCAAATACAAAGGTTAAAAAAATAAAGTTTAAAATAGAAGTAAAATTTCGGGAAAAGACATGAAGGATACTTCTTCCTCCTTTAAAATTTCAAATCATCATCTGTTTTTAGCCTATATGATATCATATTTTAATACATTTTAAATGTCAACTATATAATAAACAGTATCCATTTCATTTGAATGAAGTCTAATTCCGATTTTTGTCCTTATAGCATCCCTCACGTGACCCCGCTGAATGCTTTTATTCACTAAAAAGTTCCCCATTCAAATCTAAAATCTTGCCCATACTGCTGAATAAATCCTAATGAGAAAAACCCTAACCAAGAAATCTCTCTCCTCCCTGTCTTCAAACCCTCTACGTCACCGTTTCTACAACGATGGAAGCTCCAATTTCCCGCTGTATTCACCTCCAAAACCCTCAAAGCTGGGCGGCGCATCCTCACCTTCCTGCTCAATCCCTAGGCGGTTATCGTTCGCTACATCGCTCCCACCCTCAGAGTGGATACAACCCTTCAATGACCTCTCTGATCTCATCACAGATCCTAAGAACCTCCAACCCTCTCCATGGGTATACCAAATTCTCAACCTTTTAAACAATTCACCAGACATGGAGCACAATTTGAATGTTTATTGTCACAAATTTCTGATCAGATTATCCCCCAGTTTCGTTGTATTCGTTTTATGTTCCGAAAAGCTCAAGGGTCAATGTGATATTGCCTTTAGGTTCTTTTATTGGGCTGGTAAGCAAAAGGGATTTACTTATAATCTTGAATGCTATGTTTCGTTGATTGATATTCTATCTGTTTCTGGTGATTCAAGTCGACTTCGGTATTTATTTTGTGAGTTGAAAGACGGGGGCTTTTTGATGAATGTTTCGTCCTCAAATTCTTTGATTAGGAGTTTTGGGAATCTTGGTATGGTTGAGGAACTGTTATGGGTGTGGCGTCAAATGAAGGAGAATGACATTGAACCAAGTTTGTATACGTATAATTTTTTGATGAATGGATTAGTGAATTCACTTTTAATTGAATCGGCAGAACAGGTTTTTGAGGTTATGGAATCTGGGAAAATTGGGCCTGATGTTGTGACTTATAATACAATAATTAAAGGGTATTGTAAATGCGGAAAGACCCGTAAAGCAATGGAGAAGTTTAGAGATATGGAGGTGAGAAATGTGAAACCTGACAAAATTACTTATTTGACTTTGATGCAGGCATGCTATTCGGAAGGTGATTATGATTCTTGTTTGGGACTTTATCAGGAAATGGAAGAGAAAGAATTGGATATTCCAATCCATGCTTTTAGTTTAGTGATTGGAGGGCTCTGTAAAGATGGGAAGTCTATGGAAGGATATGCTGTTTTTGAAAATATGATTCTGATGGGTTACAAAGCTAATGTGGCAATATATACTGCTTTGATTGATTCATTTGCCAAAAGTGGGAATATGGAAGAGGCAACAAGGCTTTTTGAGAGGATGAAGTATGAAGGGTTTGACCCAGATGAGGTCACATATGGGGTTATTGTTAATGGTTTGTGTAAGAGTGGGAGGTTGGAGGAGGCCATGATGTATTTTGGGTACTGTTGTGACAATAATGTGAATGTCAATGCGATGTTCTATTCAAGTCTCATTGATGCTCTTGGAAAGGCCGGGAGAGTAGATGAAGCTCAGAAACTATTTGAGGACATGGTTGATGAGGGATGTCCTAGGGATTCTTTTTGTTACAATGCACTAATTGATGCATTGGCTAAGAGTAGTAAGATAGATGAAGCGTTAGTTTTGTTTCAGAGAATGGAAGACGAAGATTGTGATCAAACTGTGTATACATACACAATATTAATTAGTGGATTGTTCAAAGCACATAGAAATGAAGAAGCATTGAAGTTCTGGGATATGATGATTGATAAGGGTATCACTCCTACTTCTGCTTCTTTTAAAGTTCTTTCAACTGGGCTTTGTCTTTCAGGCAAGGTAGTCAGAGCTTGTAAAATTTTAGACGAGCTGGCACCTATGGGTATTATTCCAGAGACAGGCATTTGAAGATATGATCAATGTATTGTGCAAAGCAGGTCGTACTGAACAGGCTTGCAAGTTGGCCGATGGGATTGTTGACAGGGGTCGAGAAATACCAGGAAGAGTTCGCACTGTTATGATAAATGCCTTGAGAAAAGCAGGGAATGTAGATTTGGCAATGAAATTGATGCATAGTAAGATTGGCATTGGATATGATAGAATGGGTAGCATAAAAAAGCGAGTAAAATTTCGGGTGCTCGTTGATAGTTAAATCTTTTGCTGGACTTTGGGCTATATGATTGAGAACTTTGATTTCAAATTTGTGTATTGCACCTTGCTTGTTAGTAATGTCAAGAAAGTCTGAACTAATGATGACTTAATTCCTTAACTTTGTAATATAAAGTTCAACCTGGAAAAAAATATTTAACCTGCTATTGTATTGAGTAATCAATTGCCTTTGACTTCATTTATAGATGGCATAATGGTCATTGAATTTTTTACGGAATTTGTTCGAGAAGAAAGATCTCAATTACCCATTTCTGCAATGAGCTTCATATTACCACTTTTCAGAGCTGTACATACAAGCACTTTCCATTTCCTCTTCTACTTAATGCTTCAAGCTGTTTGTGGGCATAAAAATTGGTGCAAGTTCAAGTACTGTAAGGTTGTTGTATAGTGCTTGCTATGTATTTGTACATTTTGGGTCATCCAGTATAATTTCTACTCACTACTGTCTACTTGTCAACGGCAACAACAAATAATAAGTCGGCTTATTACTGTTTTTACTGTGAATAACAACATTGATTGGATTGTGCAAAGTTGTTAATCCCCTGCTTCTCATTTATTTCTTACTGATCCTGGTGTTGGTAGTGAGTTACTCTTGGTTAAGGGACATTAGTTTAAGTAGCTTGTGTACAAGGATTGAGTGAGTTACGCCTATGTTGTGTACCAAATGGCTGCAATTTGCTTTTATTTTGTGTTTGAAATGTTTCCAGTTGTCCCAGTAGATCTTGGTGTTGGGTAGTGAGTTACTCTTGGATAAGGGACTGTAGTTTAAGAAGCTTGTGTACAAGGATTAAGTGAGTTATGCCTATGTGTATCAAATGGTTGCAATTTGCTTATATTTTTTGTTTGTAATGTTTCCCTATCACCCAGGTGATGATAGATGATCAAGTGAAAAGCTTGGGTTGAACATATATCTTCTCTCCACTAATGCCTCCAATGCCTTAATTTGTCGAGGCTGCTGCAGGCACCACCTACTGCTGTTTAATTTATAAAAATTGAAAGGTGGTTCTTGATTTGACATGAAGAGGTATGGTGGTACTTCTCCGGTACCCCAAAAAGGAAGGATGGTCAATTTGCAGTCTCCGATTGCACCAAGTCATGCGTGACTTTTTGGTTAAATATGAGTGAGGTTGTTGCTGACCAAGTGGCTGTTAATGCCAAAGTGTAAATCATGCTAATTTTGAATTCTCCTTGTCTTGTTGGGAGAGTTATTAGGCGTGGTTTTGTTATGGAATAATGAAGTAAATGTAGCTTCAAGGTAAGAGTGTGTTATTAGTTTTTTGGGAACCCTCTGAATCATTGGAAAAAAAAACATATGATATTTGCATATTTTCATACATTGCAGATTGAACATGGAGCTATATAATAGCATGCTAGGCGAGGAGCACATCAATTGTGGAAGGTCTTCATCATAGGTTATCATTCAAACACACCGTTTGGTCCTTGAAGTACTCCACTCTAGTCGAGGTAATCTGTAGATTATTTAATTTGTGGAGTATCCAATTTATAAGCTGCAGTAATTGTGACTATGTATAACTTGTATGCCATAGTGGATAATCTCGTCCTGGGGAGAGAGGGGGTGGTGGGGTGGGAACGATTTCTTTAATCTTGTCAACCAATTTAGGAGCCTAATAATTGATGGATAATTACTAGGGACAATGACCAGATTGTGGGTAATTAGTTGACTTACTTAATGTACTTGCAAATGGGTCGGAATATTGAGTTCAAGGGTGTTCTCAGATTGTTAGAACTTAAAATGGACCAACCCATTTGGCCCTCCTGGCATTGTTGTAGTGTCTCCTAGACCTATTTCCCACATGATTCCATCATTTTAACCTGGAAGAATTTTAGAATTCCTTGGCAGGCCTAAGATGAGTTATGTTTAGGGTGATGTGAAGAGTTGAATTTGGGGGAAGTATTTTACTTTGACTACTTGAGTGCGTAAAGATTGTGGATTTATCAAAAGATTCCAACCTAATTTTTGAGGAGGGTTCATTCAAGAGTATAATGTTTTTAAGTCCTTCCAAAAATATTGCTCATAGAAGTTGCTGTCTGTTTGAGTAGTCCATTAAAGCTATATCTTTCTATTGAATTATTTATTATGACAATAGAACTATTATTTTTAAAGGAATTTTGAGTTCCCATTGATTAAAGATTTTAAATTTTTTTGAAGGTTATGCCTCCTCTATCTGAAAGCATCCATCTAATTCTTTGCTCACTTAAAAGGTTATTATATTTCTGGTCTCGCGTTTCAAGACTTTTTAGTGACTGTTAATTGGTTTGTTCCTAATTTCTCCTTTCAAAGCTAAAATCTGTTTTGAGTAGTCCCTGTAAACAGGTCTTTCTTTATTGATTGTGAGTGATTACAATGGAACTATGCTTTTCGAAGAATTTGTGTCCACATAAATACTCTCTTGACAAATATTTTGACGGAACATGCTTTTCCTCCCAAGTTTTATTTCCAAATCCTAGCTCCTTTTTGTGTGTGATCGTGATTGATTATTAAGTTCATCTCTTTGCCAAAAGTTAAAGAGAGGCGACTATCCATAGTTCCTCCTCTCTCATCAAAGAATAATTGTTCACTTTGATCTACAGAGAATACGAATGGGAAAAAAAGAGAGTCAGCTTTTGGTTGTACTAAGTGAACACTGCTTTAACTGTAGGGGAAGGAGAATAAACTTGTACAGTTTGCTACAAAAAAAATCCTTAGTAATTTCATATCTTGTAGTTAGATTACCCAAAAACAGAACAAGTTACACTTAAATAAAAGCTCTTAAAGTGCGACACTCAAGTGTATTTTTGATGAATATCTAGATATTATGCATGTATGGACAGCCCTCAGAGAACGTGGACTAAGAGAAATGTTTCTAAGTGTGTGATTCCACTTACAGTTAACGAACATGACATTTCAATGTCAGTGTCAGACTGGTGTTTCATTTATTTCTAAAGTAATTTTGTCTGCTTTCTGTTATAATTAGGTTGAATTATAAGATGTATGATATGAATATGCTAGGCCACATCTAGGGATGGTGCTTGTCTTTTTCCCTTTGGTTTCAGATTCGTCATGCCAAGAAAACCCTGTAAACTTCCCACAAAATCACGTGAATGGTCTATTCATACAGAAATAAAATACTATAAAATATTGTGGTACTGTTGAATTGTTTTGAACTGATTCCAGGTTTGTGAATTTTTGGCATATATTATGTCGCTGAATGCATCGCTCTTTTGTGACAGATAGCTTCAGAATTCGTTCACTCTCAAGCTACCGGAACTGCAATATTAATGTTAAGATTCTTCTATGTTTACTGGATTTGCTAATCTCATTTACCTGTTCCATCTGAGTTTCCAGGTGGTAAGAAAAAGTATGCCAACAGGATTCTTTAAGGGCATTAATACTATTCACTGCTGCTCCATCATGGTAGATGTCACAAGGTCTATTTGACACCAAATTTTCTGCAACAAACTCACCTTGTGATACACTGATTTGTTCACTCAAACCAGTCAGCAATGTTTCTCACACATGCACACACAAATGTAATGCGAGTAAATATACAAGCCACACACACACAAAGCCACACTTTACAGGAAAACGTCCCAACCTTTCATTGTTTCTCTCAATAATTAGGATTACACTTTGACTAAGGGCTTGCAGACTCACACTTGGTCAGTGCCCATACAAGCCCCAGCATTGGTATAAATAATTACACAAATTAGGTCTGCTGTTGGCATCCCAAGCTGCTTAGGATTTTCTTGGCCAATGGCCTTTCAACATTCAAATGTGCAACTGCCCACTAGCAAACTGCCTGCAAATGTGTTTCCCATGTTCTGCAATTCAAACCTAAGACATGTCAGCATGTGTGTGGAGGTTGGCTGAGTCAGTAACTGCCCCACCAGTTTAGTTAGTTAGCTCACATTCTTTGTTGTCTCAGCCCACAAATTTACCCAACATGTGTCACCATAGTTATCAAGTCGCCAAGTCGAGGCAAAGCGGTAGCCGGGAGCTTAAGCGCTTAGTCGACAAAGCGCCCGACTAGTCGTCCGCAAGTCGACAAATCGTTAATAATGTAAATTTTATACAAATAAAATTATATATATTTAATATTTAAATGAATATTGATATATTTATTTTTCTAATGATTTACTATATTCATAATGTACATTGTAGCATATCAAATCACAACAAGAAGTGAAAAAGATTTAGTCAAAATGGATAATTTTATTATAGTTGTAAATTTGTAAGTTTTTGAACTTGTACCAACTTCAAATTATATAAATGGTGATACATTTACAATATTTAGTTTAATTCAATATAATTTTTAAATTTATGTTAAATTTTTTAAATTTTAATATTATTTATATAGAATACCATAAATTTATAATTAAGAATCCTATTTATAATTTTACATTAAGATGTTCAAGAAAAGGTTTTTTTTTCACTCTAAAAACTCAAGTGCAGGAAATATAAAGAAATAGGGGCTGAACTGAAACTTCTGAAACTTCAGGGGCTGAAATGAAAGAAAATGAAACTATAGGGACTGATATGTAAAATTTTAAGGGCTATTTTGAAATTTAAAAAATTATTTGGGACTAAACTAAAAATTTATAAATACTATAGGGTACCTAACTGTAATTATCCAAGATATTAGATCTGATCTAAAAGTCGAAGATACAAAGAGACAGAAACAAAGAGACAGAAACAGAAAGAAGAAAAAAGAACAAGAAGAAGAAGAAACAGAGACGAAGAAGAAAAATAAGAAAAAGAGAGACGAAGAGAGAGAAAGAGAAGAAGAAGAAGAACAGAAGCGGAGAAGAAGAAGAATACCTGAAACTTTCCGGAAAGTCGCCGGCTTCAAACTAGTCGTCCAAGTCACCGGAAAGTCGTCCAAATCGTCTACTAAGCGCCCGACTTTGTGCTCTCCCACCAAGTCGTCCGGACGACTGAACTTTTTTTCCCGACTTGGCGCCTAGTCGTCGCCTAGGCGACGACTAGTCGACGACTTGATAACTATGTGTGTCACAATGCTTTATCCATCCAGCCCACACGAAAATCCAACTAGGCCAAGCACTTGCCTAGGGTAAGGTGGTGCCCACTATAAACATGCCCACGCACAGTAATGTTCCTGCCCAATCATGCCCAGCCCATGAAAGGGTCTTTAATCCAATCCAAGCCACCAATCCGTATGCTAGCATTGTTGTTAGGGGAGTCCAACAATGTCCTAATGCCCCCGCACACATAGGCCAAGATAGCCTACCCATGGCTTAGGTGGATCACCCCTCCCCTATAGTAGACATTAAGAAAATATTCAAGTGTCACCAACAAACATCATATCAAACATTAGATATGTTTGAGGAATTATAATGTATACCCCCTGAATATACTAGTTTTGGTCAGCGCTCATATCTGTTGCACAATGCCTCAAGTTGTCGCACAAATTGAGTGTCAAAACTGTCTTGCCCCACACGAAATGAAGTGTTGGCATGTTGTCTGGCCATCCAACATGTGAACTCGTGTCAATCCACTAAGGGGATAACAGTGACTTGTACAACTGGATATTTAAAGGAAGGTATGTTTTTGTTTTTATTTTGTCCGTAAATTGCAGACAGGTAGTTTAGTAGATGATACATCTGGTAAGTCAATAGATTAACCTCAGGTTATGACATGCCATCTGACTCTAAGCTTTCTAGTTTAATGGTATTATGTTATGTTATTATGACAAACTTTTAGTGAATGCTAGTTTTTACATCTCTCTGAAGTGTAGGGATGAGTAGTGGCTGCCGTTAGCTGCTACCGCTAAACTGGCTTGTAATGTAATTTAATGTATGAAAAGGACATAACTCAGATAGCATTTTTGTCATAATGAAGTGAAGGACCAGTGAACCAGCTTGTGTAGAGAACTCAGGGCATAACTCTGAAACTTTTGAAATTTGTTTAAACTTTGAATATCACTCATCTTTAAATTAGCAAAAGAATTCACTTATCTTCTCAAAAAAAAATTTTTATTTAAGATTGAAATATATATATATATATATATATATATATATGACGACTATCGAATAGCTAGCTTATAGCATCTGTATTAATTTTGGGATGTTCATTAGAATACTACTAAACTGCTCTCAAGTTGAATGAATAGGTCGGAATACTATAAATTGTACTTTAGTTAATTAATTGTTACATTTTTATCTGCTGCTTCTGCTTCTGCTTCTACTTCGCTTTCTTCTACCTTCCCCTCTTAAAACTCCCACGTCAGAAATGAGATGTGAATATGATTTTTATTAGTGTTGTTAAAATTTGGAGTATATATGTATTTATTTATTTAAAATTTATCACTTACTCTACTACTAAAATAACAACTTAATTATACATAAATAAAAATATACATTCATCATATTTTTACTACAAATTTTGTAAATAAATTTATTTATGTGAAACAGCGTTTCAAAAGTGGAATATATAGGACATTTGTGAAACGGATGGAATATGTTTTGTTTTTGGATGGAACATGTTAGAGTATCTTCAATAGTCTTTTCAATCACTTTAAGATGCTTAAATAGGTGAGTTACATTAGAAAAATACTCTTCAACAGTTTCTTCAAACTGTCACGTAGGTCAACAAACATTCTTTTCACTCTTCAAATCTACAACCTCCTTCTCTCTCTTCAAATTTATAATTAAAAGTTAAAAATATGCGAATTGAAGATATTGATGAGTCACAAAATATGAAAGTAGCAAATAATGCTCTTCAAATTGTCACGTAAGTCAACAAAGATCAATTTGAAGAATATTTTTTGCTACTACTCTTGAAGATGTTCTTATAGTGTAAATTTGATATAAATTAAATTGAATAAATGAATAAGTTAGTGGTGGAATTAATCCCGTGGATCATAAGAATGGGTTATAAACAAGAATAGCCATAGTAATTGACTCATCACCTGGATATTCATAATTGTGAATATAACGTATGCCTGAACGCGAAAGGGAAGTTTCTGGGAAGTGTGGATCTGTCCAGTTCACCATTAATATGATGAACGAGCAGCTTGCCAAGCTGCCTAAGTCATATATTGCTTTACTTTTTCGGTCCCATTTTTATCTTCTTCTCCTTATAGTATCTTCAAAAGTAGTAGTAAAAAAAACTCTTCAAATTGAAGTTTGTTGACCTACGTGACAATTTGAAGAGCATTATTTATTATTTTTATATTTTGTATCCCATCAGTCTCTTCAATTCAATGAGTTTTAAATCAAACCTATCAAGCGTAATAAATATTTTTAACCTTTAATTGTAGATTTGAAGAGCGAGTAGGAGGTTGAAGATTTGATGACTAAAATTGAACAGCATGTTGGAGAGAATTTTTCTGATGTGGCTCACCTATTTAAATATCCCAAAATAGTTGAAGAAATGGTTGAAAATGCTCTTAATACTCCTAATTTCAATCAAATAAGTGAAATAGAATATAAGAATATCTCCATCACAACTAAATATAGCAACTCCATCCATCCAATATTTTTCATAAAAAAATTTCACTTTCTAATTATACTAGTATAAAATAACATAATATATATATATATATGAATTTATTTATTTAAAATTTATCACTCATAATTTTATTATCATATTACTCTACTACTAAAATAGCAGCTTAATTGTACGTAAATAAAAATATACATTCATCATATTTTTACTCCAAATTTTGTAAATAAAACTATTTTTGTAAATGGTACGAACGGAGTAGATAATACCAGAAGACTTGTGGTCTACTTCATATTCGCACTTCACTCAAATAAATACTCTCCTAGGAAAAGGCTTTTTCTTTAGCTTTAAAAACAGAAAAAAAAAAAACTTTAAAAATGATAATAATAATAATAACTATCCCAATTTTTAAAGGCTGAATAGCATTTCTATCACTTTAAATTGTCACTCATTTTTAAAATCGTCTTTAAAGTTCATTTTTCATCAGTTAGATTCTTAAAGTGATAATTTTTTAGCGTTTTCATTTCTCCATCTCAATTTGACCACAATCCGACCTATTTTGACCCAACCCTAATTTTTAAGTATAAACTCTATCCTTTCAAAGTTGCCACCCAACTTTTTAAAGCATTAGCTTAAACCAACTCGCCTATATATTTAATTACTCCATGAATATATCCTGCAGCTAGCTAGCATAGTACTAGAACAAGTATTACCATGACGAGCAATGAAAATAGGAGCAGCAGCAGCGTCGAGATGGACGATGACGTTGTGAGTTGGTTCGAAGACGTAGCTGAGAGCGCAGGGCTTGTCCAGACGCAGACGCTTAGCCGGATTCTCAAACTGAATTACGGCGTGGAGTACCTTAAGAAATGGTTTGGAGACATGAATGTTGAAGATATGGATGATAATGCATTAGAAATGTTGTACACCTCGTTGGTGCCTCTTGCCAGCCATGAAGATTTTGAGCCTTACATTCAGAGAATTGCTAATGGGGACGCATCTCCCCTGCTCACTCAACATCCTATCACTACTCTCTCCTTAAGGTACCGATCGACTACTCCAATTCATTTAAAGTATACGGTTCAATATATCTAGGAATTAATGCAGAGCTTTGCTTTAGATCCTAGATATGATTGAACTAAACCGGTAATTAAGTTGTTTACTACCTTTTGTATATAGTCTAAGATCGATAATACTTCTTTGATGGACTAATTTGTACAAACTTTTCCATGTTAAACAAGAGCAACCTTATATATTATATATATGCACGAATTGTGAACAAACAGAAACAAAACTGAGAGTGAAACTAAAGTTGTCAAATTTTGTTTCGAGTACATTATGCATGGTCAATGATTTCCGTGCTCTTTTATGGTGAGTGCTTTTTCTAGTTCTGGAACCACAGACGGACGACAGAAGTACGTACCCTTCACCAGCCATAGCTCCACGACTACCCTTCAGATCTATAGGTTGGCAGCAGCATATAGATCAAGGTCTCCCCCTTCTCTCGCATATATGTAATTAGCAATCATCAATAGCAGAATTTTATTTTGATTCTATGTTTCTACTTTTATATACTCCCTCCGTCCACTTAATAAAAGACTTTATAGAGTTGTGCACAATATTAAGAAAATGATTGTATAACATTAAATATAATATTAAATATCTATATTGTCTTGTATTGAAAAAATATATTGTTATTTATTGGATAAAAAATAGTGGGAAGAACCAAATTTACATTTAATACTTGGAGTAATATTGAAAACTAAACAATTAATGCTTACTTGGAATTTTAAAACGTCATACATTAAGGATAATTTTTTTTTAAATGTCTTATATTAAGGGAAGGAGGGAGTACTATCTGTCTAGCGTACGAGTGCTATATTAATCCTCAATTAATTATTCCTTGTCTGAAAGTTAGGGTTTATCCACTGAAGGAAGGAGGAAGAATCCTAGAGTTCATATACAGTAGCAAACAATTGAAAACAAAAGGAGGATTAACAGCAGGGACAGCCACAACCCACTATTTCTCGAGCCAAGAGTTCAAAATAAAACAAGAAAGAACAAAAGCATTCACATGCAGCCCAGAAGCAGTCATCTCAAGTGGAGACTACAAACAATCCACATATTGTCACCTCCTTCTAGGCCTCTTAGTCTCTAACGAAATAGAGTTCATAACATCCACCTTCGCTTATAGCATCATTCAAGCCTTAACATTCTTCGAAGACCATTGGCGAGACCTATGTGATGACATTAAACAAGGCAGCCTCAATTCAAGGATTATCACCATACTAAAAACACAAGAATCCGTCCTAGGAATCATGTCACCAAATCCTTGTTTAGCTTCTCGGATTGAAGCAATTTGTGAAGAATTAGAAAGAGTAGGGTGGTGCGGCCTAATTCCCAAGCTATGGCCAAATGCTAAGTATGTGTACTCTATAATGACTGGCTCAATGCAACAGTATTTGAAAAAATTACGGCATTACGCTAAGGACTTGCCCTTGGTGAGTGCGGACTATGGATCTACTGAGAGTTGGATCGGAGTAAACGTGGACCCTTGTGCTCCACCGGAGAATGTTAGTTTTGCAGTCATTCCCACTTTTTCGTACTTTGAGTTCATACCGCTCAATAGATACAACCATGATTGTTGCACTTCAGCTAGTACTGATGATCATGCCTACATTGAAGATCAACCGATACCTCTCTCCAAACTCAAGGTTGGCCAACAATATGAGATTGTCCTAACTACTTTTACAGGCAAGTAATTATAATTAACTAATTAATGTTCAAATTATGTATATACTCGCTAGTACTTTTCTTTTCCCATCATTGCAAACTTGCAATAATTTTATTATGTAAATTTGTTTTGTTTTAGTACTAATTTTGACCAAAATTGGTTAGAGGGGACGATTTTGCAAAAAATTAAGGCATTAGTTATGGCATTGCAAAAATTAAAACATTGGCGTCTATGTTGCAATTCACTGTATGCGTGAGGGGACAGTTTTACAATTCGCCCGCTGTTAATTAATGTTGCAGAATTGTACATCTGCAATTGCAGCTTTCTTAGTTGAATGAATTATTCGTCCGGGTAAAATATTAGTTGTACACATTTTGCTTGCCCGTAGAATTATTCTTACTTTCAGTAAAACAATATTCAAATCTCTAAGGAGTCATAAACGCTACGTGGAGTGTTGATGATTTTGAGATCAAAAGAATCTTGGATAAACATGATTGGCAGCTGATTTTCTTGTTCAACTAGTTAAAGAAAGTTCTAAATCCAACTAGTTAAGGAAAGATTCTAAATCTAACTAGCCAGGTAGTCACTATATATATTTGATTGTTATGTATGTCTTGCATGTTCTCTTGGTTGATTGTCTAGTACTCCACCTTTCACAGGGCTTTATAGGTACAGATTAGGAGATGTGGTGGAAGTGACTGGTTTTTACAAAGAGACTCCCAAATTGAACTTCATATGCAGGAGAAAGCTAATTTTGACCATAAATATCGACAAAAATACCGAAAAAGACCTTCAACTGGTGGTAGACAAGGGTTCACAGTTGCTGAGCAGGATGGCAAGAGCGGAGGTGGTTGATTTCACTAGCCATGCTGACGTAGAAAACCAACCGGGGCATTACATAATTTACTGGGAGATCAAAGGAGACGTCGAAGAAGACGTTCTAAGAGAGTGTTGCCAAGTAATGGACGCATCATTTGTGGATCATGGATATGTTGTGTCCAGAAGAACCAATTCGATAGGACCGCTAGAGCTTTGCATTTTGGAAAGGGGCACTTTTAAGAAGATTTTGGAGCATTTCTTAGGAAATGGAGCAGCATTGAGCCAGTTCAAGACCCCAAGGTGCACTAGCAACCAAGTGTTGCTAACAATTCTCAATTCATGCATCATTAAAAGGTTTCACAGTACTGCGTACGGGTGAATTAAACGTACACAACACAAATGCGCAGTAACATGCATGCATGTTTGTTGATCGAGCTAGTGCTAATTAACCTTTTCTTCATTTTCTTTTCTTTTCTTTTTACCAGCTTTTCAATGTAAAACAGACGCATTTTTTGGTATGTAATTAATTTCTGTGTGTTTTTGGTAGCAAGCTAGCAATGGATTTATTATAAGGCTTTCCATTAATGGTAATGCATGCAATACGACAAACAATTGGGCTCAACTCAACTTGTTTACTCCCTTTGATACTTTCGAGCTTTTACTACTAATTTCTTATTACTCTCTTCGTTTCTAAAAGATTATCATTTTAAAAAAATTATTTTAAAATATTTATTATTTATAATTTTCAAAAAAATAAATTATTTACTAGTCCGGACCTCGATCAGCTCTTGGAAGATACTACTACCATGAAAAGTTTGTCGTGGGTTGCAATTAAAGAATTGGTCCCCTCGGCCCCATTTGCATTTGGAATCAGAATTAATTCATGGTAGCTAGCTAGCTAGCTTCCCAAGTCCGTCCGTTAAGTTACTCAGCCAACCACGTACGACCTATTAATTTGTTTACCATAAGTTGGACGTGCTGTCTTTAATACCAAAAAGTTGAGATATCCTTGAAAGTAGTATTCAGTTTGTTTTTCTAGATATATCAAGAAATAAAAGAACAGACGGTGCCTTTATATCCACCCATCTTTTTCAAATTCCCCACCCAATGGAGTGCCAATTGTCAAACAAAGGTTTTGTCTTATTGACATGTGACCCTTTTCTCATGGACCATGCTCTGACTCATTCATCAATAATTTTTTCAATTTATTTTAGATATTTTCATTTATACATGCCTATTATCTTCCTATCCTTTTCCTTTGGTTTTTCAACAACTTAGTTGGAAAAGTCAATAAAACCAAAAAAAATTAAAATTAATGGATATATATATATATATATATATATATATATATATATATATATATATATATATATATATATATATATATATATTTCACATATTAAGGTCATGCATATGACATACTTGAATACAAACTTTTTTAAGATAATTTTTATTTTCTTTGTTAAAAATTAAAGCCTAATCTTTATATTATTGAGAAAATTATGTTATAGAAATGTGTTTTGTACAAATTTTGATATTTGAAAGTGAAAATCAACAACAAAAAAAAGTAGTCGCAATAGAGGGAATACAGAGTACTTTTCAAAATTATTACTCCTTCATTCCGAAATATATACGTATTAATGAGATAGAAAATAAACCTATATATATATATATATATATATATATATATATATATTATTCCATTAATGTTCTTCCTACAAGTTTACAAATAAAAATTAGATACTCTGACGACTATTTTTATTTTGTACTTTTTCGTTCAATATTATTTGATCATTGTTAATTTTTTATAGTCAACTTAAGAGATTATTAAATTCAAAATTGATATATATTCTTTTAATTTTAATCAATGCATTGATGACTATTGTGTTAAACTATCTAAAAAATATTAATTATTGAAATTTTTTATTGTTTCATAATATTTAATTAATGAGTCCTCTCAATTTTGAATTTAAAAATATATCGATTTAATTTTTAAAAGTTAATAATAATTAGATAGTTTGGAATGAATGGAGGAGTGCATAAGTTTATAATATAATTCATTCGAATTGTTTGACTGCCAAAATTTTAAAGGCCAAATATTTTGAAACACTCGGAAATTAGTAACATATACTATTTTAAAGAATAATTTTAACATGGTTAGATATTTAGTAAGTTAAAAAAGTTAAAAATAAAAATGTATTATTTTTCTTTCTATTTTTTTTTATACAAAAACTCTAGTCTCCATTTTAAATTTAGAGAAACCATTAATTAGATCTCTCTTCTTGTGTTCTATTAATTTATCCCTTTTAATTTGTGGAGTTTGTTTTCCTCTTTGATGTGATTGATTTTTTTTTTTTTAATGAGAGGATTTCATTATATTTTGTTTTATTTAATTTGGAGATTTTTATTTTATTCGTAAGAATTTTTCTAGTGCATAAATCATTGAATATATATTATTTAGATTTGAATGTGGTGTTATTTTGTCAGCCATTTTTTCCATTGATCATATTAAAGAATCACTTGTATCTGCATTCTCTGTTATTAATTGATGACGGAGGTAGTAATGACTTTCTTTTTTTGGATTAAAAAGATAAGCAAATAAAACTCCTTTGGCCTAATAATAGCCAAACTATTAATTGGAGATGGAGAGAGAAACACCAGACGAGATCAAATTAGATCTTATCAAAACTACATATTTGGCGATGATAAATATGATGTTTGGGACTGCAATATGGCCGACAATTAGTTATTGACAAAATTGACCGACAATAAGTGGAGTAGTATATTTCATTTCAATCGGGGTTGGGGACTGTATAGCTAGTCAATACTCATATACTATATATATATATATATATAGGGAGCGGATCAGGTAAGGGCTCCCTTATTTTGTTAAAATGCGGATTTTTTTTTTTTTTTGATTTTTTTTGGTTTTTTTTTTTAAAACAACTAAAAAAAAATAAATAAAAAATTATGGAATTGAAATTTTTTCATAATACAGTGTTTTGGATGTGATTTGGGTACGTATAACAAAAATATGTATGTACAGTCTGGGCAGACTGTACCACCACTTTTTGGTATAGGTATTCAAAACACGCCCAAAACATTATATTATGGAAAAATTTCAGTTCCATAAAATATTAAATATTTTTTTTTAGTTGTTTTAAAAAAAAAACCAAAAAAAATCAAAAAAAAAAAAAGTCCGCATTTTAACAAAATAAGGGAGCCCTTACCTGATCCTGTCTGTATATATATATATATATATATATATATATATATATATATATATATATATATATATATATATATATAGGGATATGATCCATAGCAAGTATTTGCTATGAATGTAAATTGGGCAAATACCATCATATCCGTCCATTCCATAAATCAAGCGCCCAGATTAAAAAAGAAAAATACCAGTACGCTAGACGATCTAGCGTGCGTGTTTAATCCTACACCCCGTACGCTAGTTCAACTAGCGTACACTTAAAAAAAATTCAATAATACTACTTTCCAATATGGGTTCGAAAAAACAGAGGCATACAACAAATGGAAAATTGAACTTTCATTACTGGATGTTTCATGCAGCACAGAAGAATTAACTTCCCAAACTGCCCCAAACGATCGCAATTCTGCGATTTCGAAATCCAAACCCATCCTTCTGCGATTTCGTCTCTCACTTATGCGATTTCGAGCTGCGAAATCCACTCGTTCACCGCACGCTACCGGTTTTACAGTGTCGGTAGTCCCACTTCTCACTGCCAAATAGTAATCAACTAACCGATTTCAAGAACTCCATTTCTTTCTGAATTATTAGATTTTTAGTTTGTTTGGTCCTCAATTCTGCACTTGAAAGTTGTTAAAAAATGGAAAAGAGATGGAGGGGGAGTGAGCAAGTAGACTTGGCCGGAGTTCTACGCAAATCATGGTTCCACCTCAGGTTATCCGTGCGCCACCCTTCTCGAGTTCCCACATGGGACGCCATCGTTCTCACCGCTGCTAGTCCCGAGCAAGCCGAGCTCTACCACTGGACGCAAATCATGGGACTTCTGTGCTGCATGAAACATCCAGTAATGAAAGTTCAATTTTCCATTTGTTGTATGCCTCTGTTTTTTCGAACCCATATTGGAAAGTAGTATTATTGAAATTTTTTTAAGTGTACGCTAGTTGAACTAGCGTACGGGGTGTAGAATTAAACAAGCACGCTAGATCGTCTAGCGTACTGGTATTTTCTTTTTTTAATCTGGGCGCTTGATTTATGGAATGGACGGATATGATGGTATTTGTCCAATTTACATTCATAGCAAATACTTGCTATGGATCATATCCCATATATATATATACACACACACGAGGTAACCTATTCTGCTTCTCTGAAATCTGTACAAATTAAGCCAAGACAAATAAAAGAGGCAGAACCATATAGAATTGTGACATCTAGCTAGTATATAATAATGCGTCTCCCGTCAATAAATTAAAAGTTTTCACTTTTGGACGGCTAATTAAACGACACCCAGCTTAATTTTCTTTACAAATATGAATTCATTTGCATTCAATCACATATGTTTGAGTCAGCAACGAGATACAAATATTGAGTATTAATCCATATATAAATATATTTATAATTTTCAGGAGCATTTTCCATCATCTTAATTAGTTGACTGGAAACCCTAGCTAGCAAAATTAATTAACTCCACATAACACTAAATGTAATTAATTAATTTAAAAACCAAATTCTATATATTACCTTCCAAAGCAAAGGTAGCATTTCATTATATAATTCCCTAGTAATAAACTCCACCTAACATTACCCCCCTTGAAATGGAATGATCCCTTCCGCGCACTACATAGAAATTAAGGACAATAATAATTCAAACCAAAGCAAAGCAAACCTTCCATATTTAAAATAGCTAGCTAGTCCCTAACAAGAAAAACATGGATTTCATCTACACTAAGACAAAGATGCTTCTGACAGTACTATTCTCATATATCTACTTCCTAGTCGATACTTACAAACCAATTTTCTCTCTCATTATCCTTTGTTTCCTCCGGTTTCTTTCCCCTATATCTTCCCCTCTTATGCCACACTAAAAAATTCCTCCACTTCAACCACATATTAGTACTAATTAATATATATAACGTAAGTATATACCATCGACGAAACGCTCCCTTCGTCAATATCTCCAACCTTAATTACCATGGCCTCACTTTCATCCATTCCGCGTCAAACACAAGAAAACTCAACCAACAATTATCGTGTTTTTGCTTCATTTTGCGCTAAAGATTCCACAACCCAAAACATGAACATGTCCAATTGGATTGAGTGTTACGACCCTTCAAACAACTCATGGCACCGACTTTGTCCAATTCCTGGACTAATCGAAAACCATGTACGTAAGGGCTTTGCTATGGTCTCTATAGGTGACTCCATCTACGTAATTGGCGGCCGGCTTTGTCATAAGGAAATGTGCCACGAGCTCGATGAAATTGTCGAAGATGACCTTGAGGTTCTCTCATCGGTTCTACGTTACAACGTTGGTACCAATTTGTGGTCCAAGTGTGCACCATTAGGGTTACCTAGGTTCGATTTTGCATGCACGGTTTTCGATAACAAGATTTACGTGGCCGGAGGGCAATGTGCGCTGGGAAGCGCACGAGGAACATCGTCGGCTGAGGTTTATGATCCCGCAATGGATCAGTGGAAGTCATTGCCTAGCATGAGCACATTGAGGTACAAATGTGTAGGGGTGACGTGGCAAGGGAAAATCCACGTGGTAGGGGGATTTGTTGGGAGAGGGGACACTACTAATAGTCAAGGACCATACATCATGGAGAGAAGTTCTGCCGAGGTGTACGATGCGGGCCGTGCCACGTGGGATTTCATTCCAAGGATGTGGGAGTTGGATGTGCCACCTAATCAAATTGTTGCCATCAATGAGAGGTTATTTAGTTCAGGTGATTGCTTTAAGACATGGAAGGGGCACATTGAGGCCTATGATAGGAAGCTTAATATGTGGAACGAAGTTGACGGGTCAGATTTGCATAACTTGTCATCATCTCCAATTTCCACGTCAGATGCCAGCGGGGCGAAATGGCCACCAATCCAACGTCTGTACCTCACCATGGCACCTATTGGGACCCACTTGTACTTCTTGGCTGGTTATAGGATGCCGGGGGATATATCGAGATTTAGGTCCGAAGTCCACGTGTTTGACACGTCAGCAAATGGGAATGGGTGGAGGAGCTTTGAGCCCTTGGAGGAGGAAGGGGAGAAGGAAGTTTGTTGTCACTGCTGCGTTGTTCTTAAACAAGTCTAGGAGTAGACTTTTTGTCTATATTATTTAAAAACTTGTGGTGGAAGTAATTAAAGTGCATGCAGCTGCCTCATGATCATGGGAATTCAAGGGACACCAATATATTGAGGTGTGGAGTTTCAGTGATGAATAAGGAGTATATTGCAACAAGTCAAAAAAGATAAATAAGAAAAGGTGTTTAATACATATATATATATATATATATATATATATATATATATATATATATATATATATTAACTATATATGAACTTAATAGCTTTGTCATCTTCATATTAACTATATATGAACTTAATAGCTTTGGCATCTTCCAAGTTCTCTTTATGAAATATAAATATTACATCGTCAGAAAATGAAAACTGGACAGCATCCATATATATCCATGTGCAATTCTGTTTATTATTTTCATTCATTAAGATTAATAGGCCTCTTAATTTGTACTTAACTAATGGATGGAACAAAAATGAGAAGGTCATGTGCACAGTCGTCCACGTACGTCCCGTTGATCCTTGCATTGTTATATAATAATAAAATTATAAAATAATAAAATTTTCAATGAGTAATATTTTTTAAATTAATAGTTTACGATATATATTTATCATTAATGATCCATAGCAAGTATTTGCTATGGAACAAAATTGGGCAACTAGCATCATAACCGTTCATTTCAATAATCAAGGGAGAAGATTAAAAAAGGGAAGTGTCCGTCCGCCAGACGAAGTAGCGGATGGTGAAAAATATGAAGGACCATCCGCTAGACGAACAAGCGGACTATTAAAAAAAATTCACTGCCCAAAAAACCTCCCAAGCAGATGTTATTGGAAAGGCAGGCAAGCAATTCCTAAAAACTTGCAGTCAAAAACTTGGTAAGGCAACAGTCAACGCGTCAAATCCAAGCAACAGTCCAAATCTCAATTATGTTCAAATCTAATCTCCATTATGCAATCAAATAGGAATGCAAGAAACGATAAAATAAAAATCACATAAATCTCAATTAGCCATGTAATCAAGTTCATGTTAAGTGTCTCCCAAACTTTTTATCTTAAATCTCAATTAGACATTAATGTTAAGTGTCCCAAACTTTTTATCTTAAATGATATAACATACATTTTTCTCCTTAAATACATCACATACAATTAATCACTGTTACATTAAATAATAACTAATTCTCCTAAAACGACGTCACATAAAAGAAAATTAAGGAAGTATAATTATATTTTTAATATTTGTGTACCAATTTTAAAAGAGATAAATAACTTTTTGGTCACTGTACTAGGGTCCGATTTTCATTGTGGTTACCGAAACTTTTTTTTTTT
This sequence comes from Panax japonicus, assembly GCA_020205505.1. Taxonomy (NCBI): domain Eukaryota; kingdom Viridiplantae; phylum Streptophyta; class Magnoliopsida; order Apiales; family Araliaceae; genus Panax; species Panax japonicus. The sequence goes on along the minus strand of CM035092.1, from coordinate 6,266,150 downwards.
GTTACAATCGAATAACTGTACTCTCAAAAACTTACCAAATAGTCATTCCGTTCGATTTTCGTCCAAAAAACGGACGGAATGCTAACTGTGCAAGTTGACTCCATTTTTTTGCTTACGTGGAGCACAGAAAAAGCAAGCAGACGGATTATTATAGCACAAAACAACAAAACTATTAACTACTTCACCTAAACAATTCCAAAACTAATAATAATAATAATTTCAAAATAATAATAATAATAATAATAAAATACTATTAATAGTAATAATTTTAAAATAATAATAATTTTTAATAATAATAATAATATTACTATTAATTTCAAAATAATAATAATAATAATAATTTTTAATTAATAATAATGATAATTATAATTTTTAAATAATAATAATTTCTTTTTATTTTATTTTAATGGAGAATAAAAAATGATTTGCCAAATTTACCCTTACTCAAATAATTTAAATTAATAAAATAAAAAAAATATTTTTTTTAAATACACATCAGCTCCATAAATATTTTTATAATTTATATAATCTTTTTTTTAATTTTAAATTTTTAAAAATTATTATTATTATTATTACTATTATTATTATTATTACTATTATTAATAATTTCAAAATAATAGTAATTGTAATAATAATTGTGGCTAATTTTCTTAAATTATATAAAACGTCAAATAATTTAGAGAAAATAAAATTATCTAAAACTTTATATATTATAGTTGTAAGACCCCAACTTATTATAAATAAAATTGAATTTTCCTTTATTCATTATTCTAAATTAATAAAGGTTAATTTGATATAATGCTTTGGTTATGGGTGAAATGTGCAAATTTTATAAAATAAGCAAGTGGTTATAAAATATTCATTTCTATCGGGAAATATTCGTTTGATTGTGGAATATTCTTTTTGTCGTGAATATCCGTACGACGGCGCAGTTAAATGTGGGCCCCATAACGGAATAACTATCGGATGAAGAAAATGACAAAGTAATATTATTTGTGAATAATTAATTATTGATTTATATGATAAGAAAATATTTATTTGATATAATCGATGGATATATTTATTTCATGTGGATATAATTGAAGGAATTAATGCTGAGGTGTTTTATCAGTATTTTGTCGGAAGGAAAGTATAAAAAATCACCCGTTTATGGATTTTAGATATTTTTTGTTTGGAATTTGGAAAAATTCAAATATATATAGTTGTAGAGAATTCGATTTCATGCGAAATGGACATAAAATTCTTATTTTTCTGATAAACGGGCTATTTTCTATAAATTACTGAAGTTTCGGAAAATAAAATAATTTTTATTAAATTATGGGTGGGACCCATTTTTTTAACATGTGGGCTTCATGAAATTTCAGATTTGGCTGCTGATGGCTTTCAAAATTGGTTGGTAAAGGTGTGCGTAGAGTTTTGATTTATAATAATAATATTTAGTTATTTAGTCTCCTTTGGCGTTCTAACATTTTCCTATAAATAGACGCTTAGGTTAGAATTGAAAAACACATCAGAAATAAGTTTTCTTTCTCTCTAGATTCTCGAGCGTATTTTTATGAGTATTTTGATACTTTGAGAGTTGTTGTTCGGTACAAGTTTCTTTCGGCTTTCTATCCGATATTCTGATCAGAAGTACAGTTATTTTGAGGTAAGGGATGTTATTTTCTTCATATATGATATTATTTCTTTCAATATCATTATGCCAAAGTATTGATCTGAACTTTTTAATCAAATTTGGAACTTTTGTGTCGGGGTTACTACTTACGTATACGACACTATTCACAAATATAGCACTATTCACCGAAAAATAAAAAAGTTCCTTTTTGTCCAAGATATCTATTTTGTCTATTATATTTGATTGTATCCATGTTTTGATCGTTATTTTTGAATTCTACTTTAAAATTGGTTATTATGGAGTATTATTGATCTTGAATAAACTGTTATACGAATCTCTAATATTTGTTTTTTCTGTCTCACTGGATTCATTTTCTTTAAAATATTTTTCATCATCCTCAGTCCTAAATAATGATATTACGGAATATCTTTGGCCTGTAGTGCAAAGATGAATGATTAACTGATGAATATCTTTGGCCCGTAGTGCAAAGATGAACAGGTGTTGAGATGAACATGACCAACGGGTGAAATAAATGAATATCTTTGGCCTGTAGTGCAAAGATGAATATTTGATTAAAAGATGTATATTGATTGATGTTACAGGGATAAAATATTGATGATGGACTCTTAAATCTTAGAAGATAGTAGAATTCATTCTCTACGTGACTCTTCTAATGGATTGCTATTTTCGCTGTATTTGTTGATCTAAAACTTGTTGTCTATTATATTGCATCAAATTTTTTTCTGTTGAAGACTAATGATAATTTGTTGTATATTATCTTAGTCATAATATTCTTTACTGGGCTAGTTGAGCTCACCCTTTTCCTTTTTGTTCCATTTTTCTTCTCAGGAGGTGAGAACATAGCAGGATCGAGTCGGGGTATGGAGTGATGGTTCTAGAAAGATGTTTTAGCTGTCTTCACTATTTCTGTAAAATAGTGTATGAATAATTGTAATGAAGACTTATTTGGATGTGGATATTGTCTAGAAGATAATATTTGTATTTAAACTCACAGTATGTATTGTCGTATTTTGCACGACAATTATATTATTGAAGTTGTAGTTTACTTTCTGTATCATGTATTTGGCGACTCAGAATGGGTGTTGTATACCTATTTGGGGGCGTCACAGTTGGTATCAAATTTTAGGGATATGGTCTTTGGCGGAGATCAGGGAATAGAACTGGGATGGGAGAGATGAGTAAATCCTTCGCTAGTATGTCCTATCTAAGCTTATTTGTTGGTCAGTCATAATATAAGGATATTATGTGATATTTTAATTTGTTTAATTAACCCTTGTTTTATGGTAGTATTAAAGAATGGTTGCTGAGAACGTTAACAATGGAGTGTATGAGACTGTGGAATAACCTTTAATAACAAACCGGGAGAACGTGAAATAGGAAGGCAATATTCCTCCTGTAAACAACACTACCGAGCAAACGATGAATGATGGAATGTTTAGGAGCTTTTTACAGTTCATGCAAAATCAGACGAGGGGGACTCGTGTACAAAATACAGGTGGAAATGATGGCAACGCGCGGTCTGTCACAGCCAAGCAGTTCAAGGAGTTGGGATCACCAGATTTCTGGGGAAAGCCCGATCCGATTAAGGCGGAAACATGGGTCAAACAAATCACCAATATATTCGATGTCTTCGGATGCACGGAGGAACAGAAGGTTCCATTCGTCACCTTTATGTTCCGTGGTGAAGCGGATTACTGGTGAAAATCTGTGAAGCGTACCCAGCCAGCTGCACTCAACATGTCTTGGGAAAGAATTCAGAAACTTTTCAATGACAAGTACTTTCCTGAAAGTATTCATCATATGAAGGAGGTAGAGTTTATTAGACTAGAACAGAACAACATGGCGGTGTCTCAGTACGAGGCGAAGTTCACGGAGTAATCCAGGTTTGCACCTCATTTGGTAGAGAATGAGGAACGTATGACGCGGATGTTTCTGAGAGGTCAAAAACCTGAGATTCTGATGTTGTCAACAGGGCTCAATTATTAGAGCGAGATAATGAGTATACTCAACCAAGGGACCACAATCAGGGTCATACCGGTGACAACAGTCATCAGAGCGATGATAACTAGCAAGGAGGGAAAAATACGGACAAAGGCGATAACCACTCGAGTGGTAATCGTGGCCATGATAATAAGAGAGGTGAGTCAAGTAAAAATTTCAGAAAGAGGAGATTCAACAATGATGGGAAGACATCAACAGCAGCACCAGCACCAACAACCAATTCTAGGAGAGGAGAACGACCGCCAGTTAGATGTTATAAATGTGGCAAAGAGGGACATATCATCCCAAACTGCCCACAACAATCTAAGGTATGTTATAATTATGGAAAGGAAGGACATATCGCTCGAGATTATACTATAGCAAAACTAAGTTCAGGGGGGATGGTGACTCCAAAGGCTGTCCCGGATAAGTTAAAATCAGCTGTTCCTGGAAGAGCGTTTGTCGTGACTAGCTAAAACGTGAGGAACCTGAATGAGGTGATCACGGGTAAGCTAATCTTAAATTCTTGCGAAGTTTATACCTTACTAGATACCGGTTCTACCCATTCTTTTATCTCTCCTACTTGTGCTCAAAGTTTAAACTTGACGCCGGAGAAATTGGATTTTAACTTATCTGTTGAAACTCCGTTGGGTGAAACCTTCGTTACCTCTACAGTTTATAAATCTTGCATGATCCAAGTTGGCACTATCACATTACCTGTTGATCTTATCTCTTTAAAGATACTTGCTTTTGATGTGATTTTAGGAATTGATTGGTTAACCACTCATCATGCCAAAATTGATTATTTTCGTAAGGTTGTTAGTTTTCATATTCCTAACCAACCTTTCATACGAATTCAAACAACTAAACCACTAAAATCAGTCACTGTCATATCAAGCCACAAAGCTATTCGTTTATTGAAAAACGGATGTCAAGCTTTCTTAGCCCATGGTATGGATTTGGATAAATACAAGTCAGATTTGGATAATATTTCTGTTGTTAGAGAATTTCCTGATATATTTCCTGAAGAACTTCCTGGTCTACCCCCAGAACGTGATGTTGAATTCTTTATTGACCTTGAACCGGGTACAAAGCCCATTTCTAAAACCCTATATCGAATGGCTCATATTGAACTTCAGGAGTTGAAAGTCCAACTACAGGAATTGTTAGACATCGGTTTCATTCGTCCTAGTACATCTCCTTGGGGTGCTCCTATTTTATTCGTAAAGAAGAAAAACGGGAGTATGCGACTTTGTATTGACTACCGAGAATTGAACCATGTCACCATCAAGAATAGGTATCCGCTACCTCGCATTGATGACCTGTTCGACCAGTTGCAAGGAGCATAATTCTTTTCAAAGATCGATCTTCGTTCTGGATATCATCAGCTGAAGATTAAAACTGAGGATATTCCAAAGACTGCCTTCAGAACTCGGTACGGGCATTATAAATTCTTAGTCATGTCTTTAATCCATAAAGTTAAAGATGCTCAAGCTACGGACCTGAGGCTGATGCGTATGAAGAAGAAAGTGCAAGAAGGTATTATACCGGAAGTAAGAATCGATGAAGAAGGAATACTTAGAGTCAACTCTAGACTTTGCGTTCCCAACGACTCTGACTTAAAGCATAGAATCATGATGGAGGCACATAACACCCCGTTTGCAATCCATCCTGGGAGTACCAAAATGTATCATGATATTCGACATACATTTTGGTGAAACAATATGAAGAGAGAGATCGCGGAGTTTATCTCGAGGTGTTTAACTTGTCAACGTGTAAAGGCGGAGCATCAAGTACCAAAAGGTCCATTGCAACCACTTGAGATTCCGAAATGGAAGTGGGAACACATTACCATGGATTTCGTTACAGGTCTTCCCAAAGTTTCTCAAGGCATAGATGCGTTTTGGGTTATTGTTGATAGATTAACCAAGTCTGATCATTTTTGCTGATACGTGAGACTTATTCCCTTGAACGTCTTGCTCGTATGTACGTGAATGAGATTGTGAGATTGCATGACATGCCAGTATCCATAGTTTTGGATCGTGACCCAAGATTCACTTCAAGATTTTGGGTTAGCTTGCAGAAAGCTATGGGCATGGATTTATGATTCAGTTCAGCATACTATCCTCAAACGGACGGACAATCAGAGAGGACTATAAAACTCTTGAAGATCTATTAAGACTATATGTCCTAGACTTCAAAGGAAGTTGGGATAAGTATTTACCATTGGTGAAATTCTCCTACAACAACAGTTATCAAGCAAGTATAGGCATGGCTCCATTTGAGGCGTTATATGGACAAAAGTGTCGTTCTTCAGTATGTTGGGACGAGGTGGGAGAAGCAACGTTGTTGGGACCAGAATTAGTACGCATGACTACAGAAAAGATCCAAATGATTCAACAACGTATTCAAACCTCACAAGATCGACAAAAGAGTTATCCTGATCTTCATCGAAATGACGTGGAATTTAATATGGGGGATCATGTATTATTACGTATTGCTCCATGGAAGGGAGTTACAAGATTTGAAAAGAGAAGAAAGCTCAATCCAAGGTTTGTTGGTCCATTTGAGATTCTTAACCGAATAGGAAATGTGGCCTATAAACTCGCGTTACCTCCAAGTATGTCTTGTGTTCACAATGTTTTCCACATATCTATGCTTCGTAAATATGTGAAAGACCCGAACCACATTATTGCGTTAGAACCAGACGAGATAGCCGAAGATTTAACGTACGAGGAGGTATCTATTAAGATCTTGGATGGGAAAGAACATGTCCTACGCACCAAGGTTATACCACAAGTTAAGGTTTTGTGGAGAAACCATGCTATTGTGAAAATGACCTGGGAATTGAAATCAAAAATAAAAGCGAGGTACCCTCACATGTTCGAAACACCAGGTACGTACGTCAATTTCGAGGACAAAATTTTATAAGGAGGAGAGGTTGTAAGACCCCAACTTATTATAAATAAATTTAAATTTTCATCTATTCATTATTCTAAATTAATAAGGGTTAATTTGATATAATACTTTGGTTATGGGTGAAATGTGTAAATTTTACAAAATAAGCAAGTGGTTATAAAATATTCATTTCTGTCGGGGAATATTCGTTTGGTCGTGGAATATTCTTTTTGTCGGGAATATCCGTACGACTGCGCAGTCAATTGTGGGGCCCCATAACGGAATAACTGTCGGATGAAGAAAACGACAAAGTATGAGTTTTTATGAATAACAGCGTAATTGTTACCGTTAACACTGTTGGAATATCCGGTAGTTAAAATACAATAATACGCGTGGTTGCACAGTATTGTTGAATTATTGATTCTTACGTACAAAGACACTACTCAATAATTGTTACCGTAGTTACTGTTCCATATTTTATTTTATTGATTCAATAATTATTGCGTTGATAGTTTATATTATTGTTGTTTCAATAATTATCATTGCACAGTATTTCCCATTATCAGATCAATAATTCATATTATTTGAATAATATTATTAGACAGCATTATTGGCAATGTCTAGAAAGTTCTGTCAAGGTGAGGTTTGGTCACCTAATTGCGCGCCAATAAGGAGAAATCCTTATTGGAAAGCCCCCTCTTTCTTGAGAACTGTCTGGTTGTCATAAGTGTGATTTTGTAATATTATTTGTGAATAATTAATTATTAATTTATATGATAAGGAAATATTTATTTGATATAATTGATGGATATATTTATTTCATGTGGATATATTTGAAGGAATTAATGCTGAGGTGTTTTATCAATATTTTGTAGGAAGGGAAGTATAAAAAATCACCCGTTTATGGATTTTGGATATTTTTTGTTTGGAATTTGGAAAAACTCAAAGCTACAAAGTTGTAGAGAATTTGATTTCATGCGAAATGGACATAAAATTCGTATTTTTCTGATAAACGGGTTATTTTCTATGAATTACTGAAGTTTCGAAAAATAAAATAATTTTTATTAAATTATGGGTGGGACCCATTTTTTTAAACATGTGGGCTTCATGAAATTTCAGATTTTGCTGCTGATGGCTTTCAAAATTGGTTGGTAAAGGTGTGCGTAGAGTTTTGATTTATAATAATAATATTTTATTATTTAGTCTCCTTTGGCGTTCTAACATTTTTCTATAAAATAGACGCTTAGGTTAGAATTGAAAATCACACCAGAAACAAGTTTTCTTTCTCTCTAGATTCTCGAGCATATTTTTGTGAGTATTTTGATACTTTGAGAGTTGTTGTTCGGTACAAGTTTCTTTCGGCTTTCTATCCGATATTCTGATCAGAAGTATCGTTATTTTGAGGTAAGAGATGTTATTTTCTTCATATATGATATTATTTCTTTCAATATCATTATGCCAAAGTATTGATCTGAACTTTTTAATCAAATTTGGAACTTTTGTGTCGGGGTTACTATTCACGTATACGGTACTATTCACGAATACGACACTATTCACCGAAAAATAAAAATCTTCTTTTTTGTCCAAGATGTTTATTTTGGCTACTATCTTTGATTGTATCCATGTTTTGATCGTTATTTTTGAATTCTGCTTTAAAATTGGTTATTATGGAGCATTATTGATCTTGAATAAACTGTTATACGAATCCTTAATATTTGTTCTTCTATCTCACTGGATTCTTTTTCTTTAAAATATTTTTGATCATCCTCAGTCCTAAATGATGATATTACGAAATATCTTTGGCATATAGTGCAAAGATGAATGATTAACTGATGAATATCTTTGGCCCGTAGTGCAAAGATGAACAGGTGTTGAGATGAACATGACCAACGGGTGAAATAAATGAATATCTTTGGCCTGTAGTGAAAAGATAAATATTTGATTAAAAGATGTATATTGATTGATGTTACAGGGATAAAATATTGATGATGGACTCTTAAATCTTAGAAGATAGTAGAATTCATTCTCTACGTTACTCTTCTAATGGATTGTTATTTCCGCTGTATTTTTTGATCTAAAATTTGTTGTCTATTATATTCTATCAGATTTTTCCCTGTTGAAAACTAATGATAATTTGTTGTATATTATCTTAGTGATAATATTCTTTACTGGGCTAGTTGAGCTCACCTTTTTCCTTTTTATTCTATTTTTCTTCTGAGGAGGTGAGAACATAGCAGGATCGAGTCGGGGTATGGAGTGATGGTTCTAGAAAGTTGTTTTAGTTGTCCTCACTATTTCTGTAAAATAGTGTATGAATAATTGTAATGAAGACTTATTTGGGTGTGAATATTGTCTAGAAGGTAATATTTGTATTTAAACTCACAGTATGTATTGTCATATTTTGCACGACAATTGTATTATTAAAGTTGTAGTTTGCTTTCTGTACCATATATTTGGCGACTCAAAATGGGTGTTGTATTCCTATTTTGGGGGCGTCACAGTTGGTATCAAAGCTTAGGAATATGGTCTCTGACGAAGATCGGGGAATAGAACTGGGAGGGGAAAGATGAGTAAATCCTTCGCTAGTGTGTCCTATCTAAGCTTATTTGTTGGTCAGTCATAATATAACTAGTGTATCCTATCTAAAATTATATTTTTTTTAAATATAATTTTTTTTCAACTAAAAAAATTATATATTTTTTAAAATATAGTTTTTTTATAACAAAAAATTATATATTTTTTAAAAAAATTACTATTTATCTTTAGAAAGAAAGTATTTAGTTGAAGATTTGACTCATACTCCTTTGTTGCAGTTACAATTGCAATTGCACGTATTGTTAAACTTAATTATTTCGGGTAGTAAGTTGGAAATTCACTAAGCTAATTATGATCAATTGTATTTTTTTCTTTTTTATATTTTATATTTTTAATGAAATTTAAGTTGACAAGTGGTCTATGTATAGGAAAATATTAATTAGGGGTGATGTCTAAAATAATGTAACAGTGATTAATTGTATGTGATGTATTTAAGGAGAAAAATGTATGTTATATTATTTAAGATAAAAAGTTTGGGACACTTAATATTAATGTCTAATTGAGATTTAAGATAAAAAGTTTGGGACACTTAACATGAACTTGATTACATGGCTAATTGAGATTTATGTGATTTTTATTTTATCGTTTCTTGCCTTCCTATTTGATTTCATAATGGAGATTAGATTTGAACATAATTGAGATTTGGACTGTTGCTTGGATTTGACGCGTTGACTGTTGCCTTACCAAGTTTTTGACTGCAAGTTTTCAGGAATTGCCTGCCTTTCCAATAACATCCGCTTGGGGGTTTTTTGGGCTGTAAATTTTTTTTAATAGTCCACTTGTTTGTCTAGCGGATGGTCCTTCTTATTTTTCACCCTCCGCTAATTCATCTGGCGGACGGACATTTTCCCTTTTTAATCTTTGCCCTTGTTTATTGGAATGAACGGTGATGATGTTATTTGCCCAATTTTGCTCCATAGCAAATACTTGCTATGGATCATTTTCATATATATATATATATATATATATATATATATATATATATATATATATATATATAGTCCGGCTCTCTCCGGCGAATCGACTATAGCGACGGTTTTTTTCGTCGTTATAGCATAAAAAATTGGCTTTCTATGCTATAGAGACGAAAAAACCCGTCGTTATAGCATGTTCGTTCTTAGTTCGCTCTTTTCAATTTATTGAAAAAGCGGACTATATATATATATATATTAAATGATCTAAAGTACTTTCTTTGAAGCTTTTAAAACAAGTACTCTTTTTTCATATAAAGTGAATATATATGTGAGTACTATTAATTAAAATCGTATTTGGAAGTTTTTTAGTTAAAAAAACAAATGTAAAGAAGAGAATGCAAGAATTCACTTTCTTTACTTTCTTTATGCAAGTGAAAAAGAAAAATTTTGAGCCTAAATAACACTTATTTTTTATAATTTTCTTCTTTTTTCTTTTTAACTTTTTTTTCTTTTCTCTATAATTTAAAACTACGAGGCATGGCGTGAGACCCCAACTTTTAATTAATAAAATTTGTTTTATTTTTATATGTTATTATAAACAGTAAGGTGTTAAATTTATTAAAATTTAAAGTTAGGGATATATAATATATATGTGCAAATTATAAGAAACAAAAGAAATAGTTCAGACAGAAAAAAAAATTAATTTTTATTATGAATAATACCTACGTGAATAGTACCCGAGTGAATAGTTTCCCGTGATTAGTACCCCGTGAATAGTACCCCGACATGAAAAGATTAAAATTTAAAAAAAATATTCAAAAAAAATTATTATGAAACGATACTAGATGAAACGCAAATTTTAAAGATATTCTACTAATTTTAAAGAGTGGAAGCAATACTTACCACAGTAAGTTTAAATTTAGGAATATGAAATGAAATAATATCCCTTACATAATATGGAGTATGGAAGAAAATAATATTTCTTACAAGTATTGCAATAAAATAATATCTTTTACCTTAGTAGAAACTGGATTTGACAGAAATATCGGATATTATTCTGGGAAAATCTTGCACAAAAAGCTACACTTAAAATATCCTTATACTCAAGAAAAATACTTATAACACTATAGAATAAGAATTTCTGATATTGTAATGGGGTGTTGAGGAAAGAGGGATTATCCCTTATTTATAGTGTAATCCTCGGAGGAAAAATAAAGTATTAATCTGCCTAACCTTGCAAAAATTTCCTCTCCGCCTAACTTTTTTTTCTCTGCTTTTTGAGCATAACTTCCTTATTTTCTAAGGTTGGGGTCCACAAATTTGGCAATAAAGAATTCATTTGCAGAACTATTTTACCCACCAACCAACTTAGAAAAAAATAGAAAAATTTGCACGGAAGAATTCAAAACCAAAATAATAATCTTTACTCCACTTTTACTCACATGCTAAACATTATATGTTATTATAGTAATATTACCATTTAAATTTTAAAAATTGTAATATTATAATATATATATATATATATATATATTTGAATGAATATTTTATCAGAGAAAATAATTGCCAAACTTTTAACAAATATTTCATGCTAAATTTCTTCATTTAACAAAATTGAACCAATATCCACCACATAATAATTATTCAAAAATAATATTATAAGCTCGTAATATTAACAACCACGTCATTCTCAGGAAAGAGGGAGATTTTCGATAAGGATTTATCCTTATTGGCACGTAATTATATGACCTAACTCATTTCTTCGACAGAATTTTCTAGACATTGCCAATAATGCTAATTAATCATATAAATAATTATGTCGTGTCAATTATTGATTTAATAATATAAAATATTATACAGATGATAATGTGACAATAATTGAATCAATAATATGAGATATTATGTAACAATTATTGTGCCAATAATTGAATAAAACTGAGTGACTTCTCACGTAAGCATCAATAATCAAAGATACTGTATAATATCGTGTGTTACTATGCAACCACACGTATTACTGTACTTTTATCACCAGGTATTTCAACAGTTAACGGTAAACTTTTGCCGTTATTTTAATAAAAAGTTATTTCTGTCATTTTCTAACTCTGAAAGTAATTCCGTTGTGGGGTTCACCAATGATTATATCATCGTACGAATATTCTCTGATAAAACGAATATTCTCAGACCAAACGAATATTTTATGACAACTTGCTTACTTTGCAAAATTTATAAATATTGCCCACAACTATAACATTATATCAAATCCACACCTTATTATTCAAAATAATATTTAGAGAAAAATTAATCTTTATTCATAAAAGTTGGGGTCTAACACCTGCAATATTTGTCTTCTAAAATAAAATGAGAAAAATATTTTATAGTAGAGAAATTATATATACTTGTAGCAAATTTTAGAAAACATGATGATTGTTTGGTGCAGTTTCGATTTTATGCGTGCGGTTTTGACTAGTAATAAAATCGAAACCGTAAATTTAGTATTTCAGCCCACCAAAAACTGCCACATTCGCCGGAACCGTTGATACGGTTTTAATTGGTGTGGTTTGTGCAATTTTTTATGCGGTGTCGATTTCAATTTGGTTCCTTACTCAGCCCTAAGAAAAACAATGACCTTGTGGTCAAAAAAATATAATAAATGTTAGGAATAAAATTTAATTAGAATAGTAAGTGAAGAAATGGCCTATAAAAGGGGAACCCTGGTAAACGAATTTCTCACACTTTTTCATCTTTTAAAAAAAATTACTAGTATATTGTGAATATTTTTTTGAGTGGAGTAATGATACTTTAAGCATTGGTAATATCAATAAGAGTGCAGAAATTGTTCTGTTGAGTCCTTTCGCTAAAGTAATAGATGTAGAAATACGCATGCACATTACGCAGTGTTTACAACTCTTCCTTTCGAAGATTCATTTTAAAAAACTTTATTTGAAATACTGTTTTGAAAATTTATTTTATTATTTCAAAATTATTTTGAAAGTTTACTCCACTTCATTTTATACACTTACACCAATTTATTTTCCAAATACCATTAAGTCAATTTTTGACAATTTTATAAGATTCGAATTAGTGTACACTATAGAACTTATATATATATTGATTTAATTATAAATACACATATAGGTTGATCAATTACATAACAAACAGATTCTAATCACGTGATAAGGTAAGGGATATCATTTTCCTTCATTTTCTTAATATTTAAACTTATTACGGTAAGAAAATATCATATTTGTATATCTCTTAATATTAAATTGTGAAAATTCTTGAAATAACATATTTCATTAAAATTATCTTAATAATTTATGTTTTGTCTAATATTTTGACCTAAACCTTCCTATTGAACTCTTACCATTATATTTGAACTCTGAATACTTTGAACTATGAACATTTTAGACTATAAAAATTTTCTTATTCCATGAACCTTAATTACCGTTAAATTTCCTACTTGTGGAAGATGTTGGTTAAATTTTTGGTATAAATAGGAAGTTTAGCATAATGAGTTTCATAATTTTCTTATTTATCCTTCATTTCACTCTCTAAAAATTGTTTATCATAAGTATTTCTTTGAGTGTGCTAAGGTTACCTTAAGTATTGGTGAATATCAATAATATTGCAAGAATTGTTCAAGTGAGTTTTTCTATAAAAGTTGCACAAACACTCACACGCATATCCCACAGTGTTGACAACTCTTCCTTTAATATATTCATTTTGAAAAGCTTCCACTAGAAGATCGTTTTGAAATATTACTTTATTCCTTCAAAAACTATTTTAAAATTTATTCTACTCTATTTTGTACACTACACAAATTTATACTATCAAGACACTTTTGACGATTTCATAATAAGAGTTAGTGTACACCATAAAACTTATATGTGATAGTTACTAAATAAATTATAAATATACATGTATGTTGATTAACTACATAGAAAGTAGGGTGCTCATCGGTAAAAAAATCGAACCGGTACCAAAAATACCAAACTGGCACCGATCAAAAATTATTGAAAAAACAAGAACCAAAATCGGTACCGAATTACTGATTTCGGTATCGGTTCGGTACAAAATTGGTACCGGTTTTTTTGGTTCAATTTTCGGTTATACCGTGTGGTAATATATATAATTATTAATAATAATTAAATATTTTATTATATATTAATAATTTTTTAAAAGCTAAGAAATCATTAACTATTAATAACAATTAATATATAAAATAAAATTACAAAAAATTATTAATATATATAAAAAAATTAATAAAACTACTATTATATAGAAATTATTAATATATAAAACAAATATTTAATATATAAAATTATAAAACATTAACTATTAATTATTAAATTATTTAATTTTGGTATTTTCGATATTTCAGTTTTTACCGAATTCAAAAAAGTCATTATCGGTACTGAAAAGTGTTAAAATACCGAAAAAATCGGTACCGAAAAAAATTATACCGAAAAAAATCGGTACTGCCGGTAAAAAACCAAAAAATTTGAGCACTCCTAATAAAAGTAGTATCTAATCACGTGTTAAGGTAAGGGTTATCATTTTTTTCACACTCGTAAGGGATATTCGTAAGGATTGTCATTTTTATTCATACTCCTAAATTTATAGTAAGAAATTATTATTTGTTTTACAACCTTTTCATTAAACAGTGAAAATTCCTGGAATGATTAGAATTCTCTTAATGGTTAGTGTTTCATCTAATATCTTTTGACCTGAACTTTTCTATTGAATTTTAACCGTTATATTTGAATTGTGAACCTTATATATTTTCTTGACCTCGAATCGATATTCTAGATATTGTGTTGATAATTTAGACATTATTGAACTCTTGACAAATTAAATTGTAAATATCTAATGTTTATTCTTTATCTTATTATTTTTGTTCATCCTTTATATCATTATTATAATCACCAGGACTTGGGTTGTGGTGAAAGTTCTCTTTAGCTTGGGTGCAAAGACCAACTGTTGATTGGCATGATCATGCCCATTAGTATTACAGTTTATAAAATCTTGATGGTGAATTTTTTAAATTAAAGAATATAGTAGATATTATGATCTATTTGACTCTTCTAATGAATTGTTCATTCCGTTGCAGTTGTTTTTTGCTGAAAACTTATAATATCTATCATTTTTTTAAATCTATAATTTATCATTGTTGAAGACTAAATATAACTTATTCTTCATTATTTTAGTCATTATATTTTTTACTTGGTTACTTGAGCTCATCTTTTTGTTTAATAATTCCTTTCAGGAAATGATAGTGTAGTTGAAACTGGCGGGAAGAACAGGGGAATAAAATGATGGCCCGAGTTAGTAGTTGTAGTAGTCATCACCAAGTTGTAAAATAGTGTGACAATAATTGTAGTGAGAGCGTAGTGTGTGTACTATAGACGACATTGTAATAATTTTAAATAGAATAATTTATGTATGTTGTTTATATTTTGGCGTCTCAAATTGGGTGGTGTATACCTGAATTTGAGGGAATCACACTGTGGACATTATTAGGGGTGAACATGGTGCGGTTTGAAGTCCAAACCGCACCTGAATCGCTTAGGTGCGGTTTAAAAAATCCAAAACCGCATACGAAACCACTTGTGATTGGTGCGGTGCAGTTTTAAACTGTGCGGTGCGGTTTTAATTAGTGCGGTTTTGGTTACAAAACTAATTAAAACAACAAAAAAGTCTAAGTTATCAATAGAATTTAACACAGAGCTCACATCGAGCAATTAATTTAGTGACAGAGTCGGCAATGAGAATTATATCAAGCATAGAAACAAAGTTCTTTCTGTCAAACATGTCAAATTCATCATCAAATCATAGAACAGTGAGACACATAAAATAATTTTAGTTTATAATAAAGGAATGATACTTTAAAACTAAAACATACACTATATAAAACAATGGAGACCATATATTCGATAACAAGTAAGAAGATTTATCTAGTTCCCCAAAAATTAAAAGTATATACTGGAGATAGAATGAAATTCTATCTTATATATTGCATGGAGGACTTATACAATATAATCCTAACTGTACCTAATTTGAAAAATAATCTATTAGACTATTACTACTATAGCATAGACCTTAACCAATGCATCAAGTGCTCGAACCAACGAATTTGACCCCTCAGCTATAAGCCCCTCCAGTAACGCATCAAATAAATCCAAATTTCCAAAATCCAAATGCTTAATTTTTTACTCTATAACCTCTAATCATATTCTTTCAATTGGTGAAAAAATGACAATGCAAGACTGAAGTTTTCTCTGAGCGTATTCAAGTGAAAAGTAACTTTAAAATTTACTAGAGATAATACATACATACACACACATGGTCCAGTTTTGATTTTATGCGTACGATTTTGGCCAGTAACCGAACCGGAACAGTAAATTTTGTTATTCCAACCTAAAACCGCCACATACGCCGAAATCGTTGGTGCGATTTTAATTGGTGCGGTTCGTGTGATTTTTGGTGCGATTTCGGTTTCAATTTGGTTACTTGCTTACCCCTATACATTATCCTTGAAATTAGACCAATTAATATTTTGGACGACATCGTGTTGACAATACGGACATTATTGAACTCTTAACAAATATAAATTATTATGTAAACATAAATAAATCTCTAATGTTTAGTCTTTATTATTCTTATTATTTGGCCTAAGTGCAAAGGCAATATGGTTGTTGGGTGTCTCTAGCCTGTGTGGTAAGAACATTTGGTGAAAGTTTTTGTGGGTTGGGTGCAAATAGGAACTGTTGTTTGACATGATCATGACCATTGGTGTTACCGATGATAGAGTCAAAATGATGAATTTTATTTTGGTGAAAATATGAGATATTATTGTCTATTTGACTTTCATAATGGATTACTTATTCCGCTACAATCATTTGTTAAATACTTATGATAACTAGCATTTTTCTAAATCTCTGATTTAATCATTGTTGAAAGTTAAAGTTAATTATATTTTGCATTTTCTTAGTCATAATATCGTTTATTGGGATATTTGAGCTCACTCTTTTGTTTCCTAATTTCTTTTAAAAAATGAGAATGTAGTCGGGACTAGCGGGAAAAACAGATAAATTAAGTGATGGCCCGAATTAATAGTTGTAGTAGTATTCACCAAGTTGTAGAACAATGTGTCAATAATTGTACTGAGAATTTATTGTGTGTATTACCGTACTATACATTATATTGTAATAATTATGATTATGTGAGTTAATGTAAGTGTTTTATATTTTGACGACTCAAATTAAGTTGTGTAAACCTGAATTTAATTACGTCACATTATATCAATAAATTTAAATAAAACAAAGTAGTTTATTAATCTTTAAAAAAACTCTATTTACAACTTTAATGAAGTATTTGATATCTTCAAGTAATTATATATTGCATTTTAGTATATCAAAATATAACGATGAAATTAAAAAATTGTTGAAGGACAATAATTATATTGTATTCATAAATTTAATAAAATAAAGTAGTCTAGTACTCTTTACTACAAAACTTTATTCACAAATTTAATGAAGTATTTTAATAACTTCAAGTAATTAAATATTGTATTTTAGTAAATAAAATTATTTGTAGTTAAAATTACAAAACGATTACTTTCATTTAATTAATAAGTTTGTTATATATTAATTTTAATATTTTAAAAATATTTACATACATTTTTAATTGGGTGATACCTTTAAGTGAAGCCAATGCATGAATAGTACGTTGATGGGGATGAATTGTGAGTTTATACTTGAGGTTGAAATTGATATTTTTATGAGAGAATAATTTCATAATTCTACCTATGAATAAAATCATTTGATAATAATTTATGTGTCGCGTTTATAATTCTAAATAGACCAATACACGACGTGGGTTGGACGACACAATAGCAACTGAATCACAGCCAGGAAAGATGAACGCTATTGGGTTGGGCTTATTAGGAGGGAGGGTCATTTGGGTTGGAAAACTGCACCGCTCGTTCATAGATCATAATATTTGGGCTGGGCCTACTAAGATGGACCTAAAACAACAAAGGGTCATTTGTGTTGTTTCTGAGTTTTTAATAAAAGAAGAATAGAAATATTAAAATTGAGGACATGAGTTGTAATTAAATATTTATTATATTAAAAGTTGATGATAATATGAGAATTATAAAAAATATTACTTATTCTAATTTTTTTTCTGTCCAAATCAGGCCAAATTTTGGACGGAAAAGTGGCTAATTTTTCTGTCTATTTTTTTTCTTTTCCGTTTATTAAAAAATTTAGAAACATAAGAATTGGAAAAAAAACTTAAATTTTTCGTCCATTTATTTTCTTTTCTGTCTATTTTAACACTCTGTTTCTGAGTTTTTAACAGAAAAGAAAAGAATAGAAAACCTGAAGTTTTCATTTGTGTTGTTTTTGAGTTTTTAATAAAAAAAATAAAAATTTTAAAATTGAGAACATGAGTTGTAATTTAAAATTTATTATATTAAAAGTTGAGGATAATATGAGAATTATAAAAATATTACTTATTTTATTTTTTTTTCCATCCAAATCAGGCCAATTTTAGACGAAAAACTTTGGGAGGAAAAATGGCCAAGTTTTCTATCCATTTCTTTTCTTTTCTGTTTATTAAAAAACTCAGAAACATAAGAATTAGAAAGAAAACTTAAATTTTTCGTCTATTTTTTTTCTATCTATTTTAAAACTCAAAAACAGAGCATAAAACTTAGAAAACAGAGCGTAAATTTTAACATTGAACTAAACGTCAACAATTTAAAATTTGATGGAATAAGTTACGGTGGACATAATTTAAAAGATAGCCCGTTAATTATATAAATTATGCAGTCATGTAGTAATAAATATTTGAACTCTTATTTATTAAAATAAATTTATTATCACATATAATTGCTCACATACTTCTAATATTAAAATATGATACAGCGTGTTAAGTGTATGTGAGCAGTAATATATGATAGTAGACTTGCTCTATTTATTATTTCATACGTACCTTGTATAAGTCTTTTTAAAAAAATAATTTTATTTTTTAATATTTATCATTTGAAAATTTTAAATAAATATTAATTATTTAATTTTAAATATTAACCCAAATTTTAAATATAAGTTTGATTCTCTTATTATTATTTTTTTGGTGTGGTTCTGAGTTTATGGGTCTCCTCTCCAGATGGACCAGATCTCCTGCTCCTCCTCCTTCTGGCCGAACACGTGACGCGCATAAGATTCAACGGATGAGATGGGTAAATTGGGGGGGAAACTGACTGCTATGATTTGACAAGGCGCGTTGGTGATCATTGAAGACGAATCATGTTATAGTGAAAGGGATAAATAACGTTTTTGGTCATTATATTGGGGTCTAATTTTTATTATGATTATCGAATTTTTTTTGTTACAATCAAATAATTGTATTTTTAAAAACTTATAAAATGGTCATTCCCTTCAATTTTCCGTCCAAAAAAAATAGACGAAATGCTGACTGTGTAAGTTGACTCCATTTTCTTACTTACGTGGAACACAGAAAAGACAAGCAAACGGATTATTATAGCACAAACCAACAAAATTATTAACTATTTCACCTTAACAATTTCAAAACTAATAATAATAATAATAATAATAATAATAAAATACTATTATTATTACAATTACTATTATTTTATACCATTTGGAATCCAAAGGGCACTGCAGTTTTAATTTCCGAATCTAAAAATATTTTTCGTATCTCATTAGTTATTTTTTTATTATTTAAAAATTATTATTATTATTATTTTAAAATTATTAGTAATACTATTATTATTATTTTAAAATTATTACTATTAATAGTATTTTATTATTATTATTATGAAATTATTATTATTATTATTATTTTGAAATTATTATTATTATTATTGTTATTATTATTATTATTAGTTTTGGAATTGTTTAGGTGAAATAGTTAATAATTTTGTTGGTTTGTGCTATAATAATCTGTCTGCTTGCCTTTTTTGTGCTCCACGTAAGCAAAAAAATGAAGTCAACTTGCACAGTCAGCATTCCGTCCATTTTTTGGACGGAAAATTGAATGAAATGACCATTTTGTATGTTTTTTGAAAGTACAGTTATTCGATTGTAACAAAAAAAAATTCGGTAACCACAATAAAAACCGGACCCCAGTATAGTGACCAAAATATTATTTATCCCTATAATGAAATAATTAAGTTTATTTTAAATTGATCAATTGATAAATATAATGTTGATACTAAGAGAGAAAGATCACTTTCTAATTGTGTGTCGATATTATATTAATCAATTAACTAAAGTTAATTTCATGATAACCACGCCCATTGAAGACACTGAATAGTATATATGTGGATAATATTATGTGAACTAAGAGGAAGATTTATATATATATATAGGGGTTCCATCCACAGCAACCGGTTGTTGGGGAGCAACCCTTTTTGGCCAGCCGGTACAGCTTGTTATGGCTTATAAAAAAAAAAAATCAAAGGCCGGTACAAGCTGTACCGGCTGACCAAAAAAGGGTTGCTCCCAACAACCGATTGCTGTGGATGGAACCCCATATATATATATATATTGCTTATTAATAAGTTTTATGCGTAAAATTTTCAATTATAAGTGTCACTCTCTAATTTTTATTTTTATTTTACGCTATGTATGCATAATTTTTATTATTTTTGTATACTTTAATTAGTTTTGTAATATTATTCTTAAAATATATTGAGATAATGGATGTACTGCTGCTGCTGTCTACCGTAAGAAGTGGAACCTGAAACAAGCCGACAATTATCTGTTAGTACTTACTATTAGTATTTAGCTACGGATACATCAGTTGTCAGTGTATTATACGTGAGACATTTGTCCCGCCCCACTTGCATGCATAATCAAAATATGAATAATTTATTTATTTGATTGTATATTCTCGATAAAAATGTATATTATTTTTTTATTAAAATAATAGCAAAAGGATAATGAAAAAATTAGACTAAAATAGGTGTTGTGGAAATTTACTTCTTTTTTTTTCCCTTTTTCAGAATATATAGTAGTATAAATGATAAAATATATCTTTAAATTTGTCACTATAAATTCATTATCATTAAATTATTATAAAATCAATAACTTATTATTTTAAGAATTTTTTTTAAAATAAAAACACTATAAATACGGTGTATTTATATATATATATTCCTCAAAATAAAAACGTATGAAGATAGCGTATTTATTTATCAATATCTTAGAATTAAGGCAGTTTAAGAGTTCATTGTTGAACTATATATTAAGATTAAAAAAAGGTGATATAAGCACCTAGCTAGCTCGTTTTAATTACTAGTAGTATATTTCTAGCTAGGTTTACTCATCTTTAAAGTTTTTAAAATACTGAAATTAATTGGTTACGCGCGTGTGAAATAAATAAATAAATATATCCATGAAATAGGGAAAATAGGCAGAGTACAATTAATAGGTCCAATAACGAAGATTGGATTTTTTTACAAAAAGTATTAAGAACTCATCTTTCATTTTTTTTTGGGAGCAATAAAGATAGCATATACATTAAGAACTCTTGCAATGCACTTGAGGTGACTTCATTTGTATTGATCATAAGTTGAGAAACTTTTGTTTTCAGAATTCAGTTATCATAAATTTCATAATATGTTAGTCAATTGATTAAACACGCAAACACGCATAGAGAGATCATCTTTCAGTCTGCTTGTCGATATTGTATTAATTAATTGACCAAGGTTAACTTCATGCTAACCACTCCCGTATTTTTTCTCTAGTTGTACTAATTATTACTTTTTTGGGGTCTTATATGACATAAATAACAATTTTTAAGTGTGGAATTAAGATTTTATAAATAATAATTTATAAGTTATAAGTATTAGGATTTTATAGGTAATTAAAGTGTATAAATAGCCTCTCTTGTAATACACACAATTCATATATATATATATATATATAATGATCGAAATTGATATTTTCATAAATAAAAGTGTTAATTTTATAAAATTCTCTTTCACATGAAGATAAACATCACTTGCTATTAATCAAGTGAAAATAAACTTATAAATTATCAAATTTATTTATAAAAATATGAATTTTCTATACGATATATCCTCGACAGGGTATCAGATCCCCGCATGGGGGACACCAAGGAGACTTATTGGGTTAAAGTTCCCAAAAATAAAATTAAATAGGTTCTTGAAAAAATTGTAAACCTATTTGTTAGGTAGCAGGGGCATATGAGAGACTTGAAACTATGGTGGTAAAATTACAAATATTGGCGTAGAATCGTATGATCCTATTAAAGTGAATTAAAAGTATGTAATTTATTTTTATTTTACTTTTATAAATGACTCAACTAAATTAAAAAATTTTAAACTTCTAATTTCTAAAACTTTAAAGCTCAAATACAAATCGAAACTTTTAATTTAATATGTATAAACTATGGATGAATTGCATTTAATCTTTTAAATATTGTTACTAGATATTTCTTTCATTAGTTCAATAAGTTTATAGTGCAGGGTGTTCAAGTTGATTGGCTGATATTTGTCACTTAATATATCTGAAATAAATAATTGATTTTTAAAAGTATTAAGTTTATATGTTTATAAATGTAATAAAAATTCTATTTTATATGAAGGTTTTCCCTCAATACTATTAAAATTATAACAAGTAATTAATGTGAGAATTTATATTTTAATTTTGTCTAACAATTTAAATATAAGATGATGCAAATATAAAATATTATTATGTTATGTATTAGAAATATATTTTTATACTAAAATAATTTATAACTTTTATAAAATTTTACGATCGTACGATCCCATTTTTCAATTAGATTATGTGCACTCCAAAATTATACTCCATATTAAGTTTGAAAATTGATATTTTTCACATTATTTTTCTATATTTTAACATGTAAGGCTTATTTTTTAATTAAACTAATATTAATATTTAGTTAAAAAATTAGTTTCACATATGAAAATATTAAAAAATATTACAAAATATCAATTTCATATTTAGATCCAAAAGCGAAAATATCAAAAAATTATTACGAAATAAAGCCCATATCCATCTTTCACTGTAGTCAACACTAAAATCACACAACAGGCATGAGAAAAAAGTGAACTTGTTGGGTCCACAGTTGCAGACGGTGAAACAAATTTCTTACTCGCTGCATTTAACGAGCACGTGTACATCTACTTGCCTAAAAGACAAGAAAACCTAATAATCAGCGCATAATAGTTGAGTTTTTGAAATTAATACGAATGTCACCAGTAGCTTTAAGCCAAACATAAGCGAGTACACCTTGAACTTCTAAAGAGTGTCTTACCATCCCAAAGCTCTCTCTCTCTCTCTTACCTCTGGTCATATCTCTCTCTCTCTCTCCGTGAAGTGTGAAGAAGAGAAGGGCATAGCTTTAGAAGAAGGTACACTCCCCTAGTTTTTGATACTTAGCTTTTCTTTTTGAAATATTGAAAGGACCCGTCTTGAATCCAGCGCCTGTCTCTTTGTCTCTTTCTCTCTTCCTCAATTCAACTTTTTTATTTCTTTCTCTAGATAACCTGCAAAGTGGGATGGCAATGGCCATTTTCATAAAAGATGGAAAATTTATAACAGTATGAAGGCAAGGAAATATGTGTATTTCTCTTTTTCTTGAGTTATAGCTTCTCCTGTTTAATTGGTGAATGGTGATGAGAAGGTACTGTTACAGTTATTAATTGAGGTTAATTTGTGGTGAACTAGAAGAGTAGAAGTATTTGGAGGTGAATGGGAGGAGATAGAAGCGTTTTAGCACCAAGTGTAGCTCCATTGAGTGCTGCGTTTGTGGAAAGACCAGGGCATTTGAGCAATTTTGATAGCTCTGTTAATGCTGTCTCGTTTGGCTTTGTGGCCACTGCTGTGCTCATTTTAATGTTCCTCGTTATGGCTATTTTTGAGAGGTTTCTCCGACCAAAATCTTCTGCCGCCGCCGCCGCCAGCCGGAATCACAGCGATCTCGAGGCACAAATGATGTTCCATGGAAAACTCGATTACCCTTCTCCTAAGGTATGCTCTCTCTGCTCTTTCTATACATATGCGGAGTATATACGAGTTATGTACTACTACTAGGATTGAATATAATGTGTTTGTATAAATTAATTGTGTTAGTAATTAATGTATGTCAGTTGTTTGTTCTTCCCTATCTAGTATGTCTAATATTCATTTTCTGGAATATGTAGATATTTCTGTGAGTGCACGAAGGAATTCTTTTTTAGAGAATAAAATATCCCATTTAATCTCTCTCTACTAATTTATCTATCTTTTTTTTTCAGATTTTCTCTGTTTTCTGCATTGCAATGAGTAAACCAACTAACATTACTGTGGCCAGTATGCCTTTTTTTCTTTGTGTAATTTTAACTAATCTATGCAACTTTAGTGGTAAGGTTGTTACTTTTTGAGGGGTCCTCAAAATCAAGTACCGAAGAAATATGTCTTTACCTATTGATTTTGTAATACATCAAATATTTTCTTGTGGTGATGAATTGAAGTCCTCCAATTTCAGTTGGTGTGCAATTTGGAATTATCTACCTATATAAAATACTTGATATTGTTTTGTAATTTCATGATAGTTCCTACCTGAAAATATGTGAGGTTTGTCTTTGTCCCTTTCTTTAGCTACATAATGCCTTTGGCAAATGGAAAGCCAAAGGTAGAAACATTTCCATCTTTATATCTTCTTATTCATGTGATTCTGTCTAAAGTATTAAAGACTACAAGTAGACAAGGGAGTTGCTATCAAGGTCCCATTTATTCTATTTTATTAAGACCGTCCATTTATTAGGCCCTCTATTGGATTGTCCATGTTGGCATGTCCCTAATTTCTTGCTAATTTGATGAGCTTTAAAGCCTTTAATCACCAGAATAACCATTTTACCTCGGGCAATAAGAAAGGTAGCTATTTTTATCTTTCCTTTTCTTATAGCAGATTTTATCCTAACCAAAATTTAATTCTTCAATCACTGACCTATTGGTCAACGCTAAGTTTTAGATGAAAAAAGAGGAGGCTTTATGTTCACTCAAGCCATTATTTTATCTGTTTCTGTAGTGGGCTGCATTACAGGCATTGTATTTTATATTCTACTATAATTTTACAACACCCAAAAAGTAACCTTATATGATTCAGATCTTGGAATTAATATATCATTAGGATCTTCATAAATCTCCATTTATACCTTTAACAGACAGGATGTAAGTTTTTAATATTTCTGCAACGTCTTCTCAAATTATTGTTTATACTTTCAGTTCACAAGTCGAACCAAGTGTGTTACCTAAAGGTTGTTCAACATTATTATATGAAAAGGAGTATCTTTTCTCATACTTATTCTGAAATATTGCTAGAGTTTTTGATTTGACGACGTGCTTGTATTTCCACTAATTTATGCTCCCCTAATGAATTTAATTTAATTTGATATTTAACTCTTCCCAATTAACTACGTGATATGATCTGTAGTTTTTATTGTCTTAATACAAATAAGAAAGGATTAGTATAATGGTTGTGTTTGCTTTTCATAGTTTGTTTGGGCGAATGGGTCCCCTGTTTGTCAACAACATGTGTTATTGTCTAAGTTATGTAATCAATCCAAATCTTTCCTACTCCTAGCTCTTATTATGAGTCTAAGCACCCAAAACCATTAATTATGAGCTCTCCATGTGGCTGGTAGGTAATAGATCCAGTGCAAATTAGTAGTATGTTCCATGAGTATAGTATGGGCACTGGTCAACTAACATTTAATGGATCATCTGGAATTTAAATTGTAGGAAGTTTTAAAGCAATGGTGAACTGGTGATATGTTCTACTTTTGTACTTAATCCAAAAAAAAAGGTCTCTTATTAGACCGTAAAATTTTTTATATCTGGAGTAAAGGAAGCTTTATTTCCTTCTGGTGTTTACAGAAATCAGTGTTATACCATGACAACTTATAGATGCATATAAGTACAACCATCTTATAGATGCTTATACAATATACCGAGATTAGCATTGTCAATTCTCCCCGACTTTAAATTCTGCATCTTCCCTACAAAATGGGTTATTATGCTATTTGAGTATATAAATTTGCGATCTTTTCAGAAACTGTACCAGCCTTGCATTTTTCTTTTAGGGTGATTGACATTTGGGCTGCAAACATCCTGACAACTTGGTAGTTGGTTGGTATAGACATGGGCAGTATATGTTGCCTTTGATATATGGAACGGGTTTAGAAATCTGTAGACCAATTGGTATTCTTTCAGAAGTAAAAAAGTTATTTTATCTACTTAGAGTATAGCTATTAGATATCTTAATATTGTTTGTACCCTAAGAATGATAAGGTCAAATCCCCCTTTCACTACTTTGTTTGGAATCTCTAAATGCTTTAATAATAATATGAAAAGAATAGTAAAAATGGGGTATTACCACATTGCATACGGTGTCCACCAATAATGGATATGTTTCTGTTTATATTTTCCTTTACCGAGAGTTCTGAAAAATATTTGTTGCATTATCTTTGTGCCCTTTCCATTGTTGATTCTTTACCATACATTTGCAGATGACTATATATGCGAAAGGCGTGTCGGTATTGATGCCCGGAGAAGAAATTCCAACCTTCATTGCGCATCCGGCTCCTGCTCCATGTCCTGCTGCGAGCATCTCTCAACCACTCCATCAATGTAGCACGTTTTCGGGTACGAGGTAGTCTTTAGTCTACCCTAACTATACAAGAAAAGGAACACATGCTTTCTTATTTTCACATATGAGCAATTCCCTTCTTGTTTATGGTGATGAGCATATTGATTAGTTTTTCTTTCAATGTTACCACCACAGCACCCAGTGATGTACTACGTTTCATTATGCTGGTTATCCAATGCACCTACTAATATTATAATTTAGGAGAACATTGTTATTTTGTTGTGTAAAAACTGGTCAAGTGGAAACCGCTCTAAAAAATGAGGAATGGTTTATATTAATACCATATACATAATACTCCCGCGTATATTTTTATTGTATATTGTTCAATTAATGGATATTAATATTTCTAGATAATAATCCAGGGAAAAAATAATAATTAATAGCTTATGACTTGCTAGAAATGGCTACTTGTCTAGAGACTTTACTTTTAGTTTTAGGAGATTTGCGTGCAATTATATATAATAGGGATATTGTCGAGTAATTCTCAGAATTATGGACATAAAACTGTGTGTTTTCTTAAGGGTATTTTTTTTTTTTTTTTTGTTTCTAAAACTCGGTCAACAAATCATTCTTATACTTTTGAGTACTGTACTGTGTGAATTTTGTAAAAGCATCATTCTTTTATTCAATACGTTTTCTAATTATTTTTAGTAATAATAATAATAATAGTTTTATTAATTGTGATTATTATGCCGATGATGCTATATTATTTGGTACCATCAACTATACAAATGGGATCCTTATTTTAAAACAAAAACAAGGCACAAATGAAACTCTACGACTGCCCCTGCTCGGCTGCTCCTGCCCCTGCCTGATGAGTTGAGTATCACGGACAAGGCTTGAAATTTAGTTGATGATGGTAAAGGTAATAAATTAATCATAATGGCACTAAAACTAAAAAAGAGGTATGTTATGGCCAACAATAATAATATTCATAAATTAAAAGTTAAATAATTTAGTTCAGGTGCTGCTTTCTTCTTCTTTCTCCTTTTCTGTTCCACTAGACTACTAATTAAAGTTAAATAATCATAAATTGAGGAAACTGCTATTATTTATGAAAGAAAGCGGTTGACAATCTCTTTTTCTCTCCACTAGCAAATGAATGGCTCCGATTAAAATTGGGAATACGCCGTCCGCTAGTACTACTAGCAGACGTGGTTAATGAATAGTTTACACGCTTTTGCCTCCGAACACATCAAACACACAGCTTCCCTCCCATCAGCTGTCAGAGCAATACCCTTAACAGTCTCGACTTTCTCTTCAGGTAAAAACCACCTCAAGATACTATAAGCAACGCTGGAACATCATGAGAAAGAAAAATAGTAAGGAAGTAAAAAAGTGGGTGACTTAAACCACCAGATCATTAAATCTGCAAACACAATTTTTTCTATTTCATCATTTATTCATTTTACATATCTCCAATGGTGAAAATACATCTGACAAGGTAAAAAATTATGCAACTTTTTTCATAATGCATGTTACGGACTAGGAAGCAGGGATGCAACAAGTAGGAGACGCATTGTGCGCAGGGTGCGCCCATTGTCGTATCCTAAAAATTTATTATGGAATTCGCAACTTATAGGCTTCTTAGGATTTATTTCCAGTTAGGAAATGGGAAATGGTGACTGCAGAAGATACTTGCTGTGACATTCGGTTGTGTAACGTTGGCGCAACATTGGTGGCTGCCGACATCGATCCTTAAGGAGAAGAAGAAAATATACTTGCTGCGACGGTTAATCACGCGACGTTGGTGGCTGCCGACATCGACCCCTTTTTCGTTGATCTCTTCTCTTTTCTTTCTTATCTCTTCTCTCTTTTCTCCTAGTAGCATGACATCGATCTCTGTCGTTGTGTGAATGTGTGAACGAACAGAGCCCTATCGATCTCTGGAGCTGTGTTTGATGTGTTTGGAGGCAAAAACGTCTAAACCATTCATTAACCACGTCCGCTAGTAGTACTAGCGGACGACCTGTTCCCAATTTTAATCGCAATCATTCATTTGTTAAACGGAAGGTTAAGATGTTATATGCCATTTTTTGATACATAGCAAATAGATGCTATAGATCATTTCCCATATATATATATATATATAGAGAGAGAGCAAGGATCAAATACATACCCCTTATCTTACTCACCCGTGCTCACCCCTTTTAGCGACGGACCCGAAGACGGTTTCGGTCATACAACCGTCGTCTATACTTTTAGCGACGGACAACATATAGCGTCGTTAAAAGTATAGACACTGGTTGTATGATCGAACCGTCGTCGGGTCCGTCGCTAAAGAGGGGTGAGCACAGTTGAGTAAGATAAGGGGTATGCACTTGATTCGGACCGTATATATATATATATATATATATATATATATATATATATATATATATATATAGAACCGATCAGGTGAGGGCTCCCTTACTTTGTTAAAATGCGGACTCTTTTTTTTTGTTTTTTTTGGTTTTTTTTAAACAACTAAAAAAATATATTTAATATTTTATGAAACTGAATTTTTTTTCATAATATAATGTTTTGGGCGTGTTTTGAATACCTATACCAAAAAGTGGTGGTACAGTCTGTCCAGACTGTACATACATATTTTGTTATACGTACCCAAATCACATCCAAAACACTGTATTATGAAAAAATTTAAGTTTCATAAAATATTAAATATATATTTTTAGTTGTTTAAAAAAAAACAAAAAAAAAGTCTGCATTTTAATAAAGTAAGGGAGCCCTCACCTGATCCTGACCCTATATATATATATATATATATATATATATATATATATATATATATATATATATATATATATATATATATATATATATATGGTAAGGATCAAGAGCATTCTCTTTAAATAACATTCCTCCTTAAATAGCATTCTTTTATTAAAACTACGTCGTTTTGGAGGGACGCGGTGTCATTTTTGTAAATACAATGCTACCGCGTATTAACAAAAATGCCACCACGTCCCTCCAAAACGACATAGTTTTAATAAACGAATGCTATTTAAGGAGAATGCTCTTGATCCTGACCGTATATATATATATATATATATATATATATATATATATATATATATATACAGTGACCGCGTATTTACAAAAATGCCACCGCGTCCTCCAAAAACTACGTCGTTTTGATCACAGAGTGCTATTTAAGGCGGAGTGCTATTTAAGGAGAGTGCTCTTGATCCTGACTGTATATATATATATATATATATATATATATATATATATAGAGCAAGGATCAAGTGCATACCCCTTATCTTACTCACCCGTGCTTACCCCCTTTAGACGACGGTTTCGGTCATACAACCGTCGTCTATACTTTTAGCGACGCTATATGTTGTCCGTCGCTAAAGTATAGATGACGGTTGTATGATCGAAACCGTCGTCTAAAGGGGGGTAAGCATGGGTGAGTAAGATAAGGGGTATGCACTTGATCCGGACCATATATATATATATATATATATATATATATATATATATATATATATATCTTCTTCATTTGCATTTTAGTCGTTTAATTTAATGTTTTGCTACTTGGGCGGGAGATACGCAAGACTTACTACTACAAAGTAAAATGTAGTAGTACCATTTTATAAGTAAAAACAACACTTGTTTTTTTATCATGACTAATTTTCTATATGCCCAGAGAACCCATAAATGATCTACAAGGGAGAGCTTGTTTTCATTTTTATTGTGTGTGTCGGCACTTGGCTTCCAAATCCATTGTCTTATTTTTACCTGAATTTCGAGGAAAAGGAAAAAAAATTTGGCCACAATTTCTACCTTTACTCGAAGGCAATTTACTACTCCGTGTCGAACCGAAATAAATAAAGTGTTGTTCGAATTCGATTCGAAACGTTAAATTCATATTCGAATTTGATTTATATTTGAAAAATTATACTCTTATTTGACTCAACTCGAATATTTATTACTTGAATTCTATTCAATTCGGATCGAATTTTATTCAAACTACTCGCGACGTTCAAATTTAAACTTGAATTCGAGTCTCCACATAATAATTAGTTTTATAATAAATATAATTATAAATTTAATTTATTATGTTGCTTAGAAATGAGAAAATATATTTACTATAACATTTTACAAATATAAAATCACAATTAAAATTAAAAATAAAAGAAAATAATAATAATTAATTATCTTAATTTAATTTTTTATATATTATAAAAGAATGTATCGAATATCTAACCGAATATATATCAATCGAGTATGTATCGAATCACAATTAAGAATTCAAGTAATTGGAATCTTAAACGAGTCGAGTATAATTTTACTTAAATTCTACTCATATTTTTATTCAAACTATTTTTAATACTCAGATTTAAATTATATTATTAATAAATACTCGTATTTTTGCCTTAACGTATGCTACTACCACACATCCCAATAAGTGTCACCATCTCAAACATCTTCCCTTCCTCCCAATCAATTTTAATTCTTCTATTACTGTCTCTGTCCGAATTATGAACAAAATACAATTTAAAATAAAAAATAAAAAAAAGAGAGTATAAAAAAAAAATCAAATTAAGAAATTATATAAAGTGATGAGTATTTTTATTTTTTAATATTAATAAATGTCACTAAATAATCAAATTACCTTTTATTTTATCTCATTTTTTTAAGCAACAACATTAGTCATTTTTTTGAGACGGGAGGAGTATAATACAACTATCTAAATTAAAAGTTATAATAGATACTCCCTCCGTCCCAAATTAATTGCTCAGTTTTAATTTTTTAAAGTCAAATTGACCATTTTTAAAACTAATATTTTTACTACTTTTGCTAAAATATAGGTGAAGAGATTATAACCAAAAGAAAGTATATACAATTTATTACTAATTCTAATTTTTATAATTTTAGAAATATATTTATATATGCTTAATTATTAATTCTAAAAATAGTCAATTTGACTTAAAAAAGTCAAAACTGAGCAGTTAATTTGGGACGGAGGAAGTACTACAGGACTACGCCCTTTTACCAAGTTTCCCATCTACAAATAATGATACTGCCAAGAAACCAAGACAACATTCATTATGTAACGGCAGCGTTTCCCTATATGACTACAAGAAAATAAAGCAGTCTAATGATACATGAGGATTCTCAAGTGACTCGTTACTCTCCACTCCTGAAACGCCGTCGTCTCGCTTCTCTAACTCCTCCCAATCCACAACTTTTCTCACCGGAGACCGCCCACCCAAGTTTCCGATCATGCTCGACGCTGGGGTTTTGTATCCAACATTGCCACCTGCTACCATCTCCCCGCGTGGCGCCGGCGACCTCGACCTCTGGACGGATGCCTCCCCGGCATCCCGCCTGGACCCATTTGCGGGTCCCACATTGCGCCGCTGGACCGTCTTCGTCGTTCTTCCTTGAGCTGCTGGTCTGGACCTCATCTGATTCCTCTTCACCGGAGATCTGAGCCCTCTGTCCCTGCGTCCGTGAAGTTCGCCAGAATAAGAACGTTTCCTCGGGGTCTTGGCCTGAGAGCGTGAGACCACCCTCTGAGTAACTTCACCTTCATCTATTTCGTTGAGATTGGTAGTAGAAAAGCTGCCGCTGAAACTACACATTTCGGAAGCCTCGGAGATTTCAGAGACGATAATAATATCTTCTTCAGTGGGTTTACTCAAATCCATTGGTTCAATCTTATTGACTGCTTGTTGAAGAACATCAGGCTCTTGAGTGGGATTTATGTTGGTGGGTATTTTAGATGTAGGTGGTTTTGAGATGGATGTTTCGTAAAGGACTTCTTTTACTGTTTCTTCCTCGAGTACTGGCACTGCCGGCGGAGGTGGAGCTCTATCTTCAGATTCCGGCAGACGGTTTGATGAGATAACATCTGGGTTGGTGGGCCTAGTGGTGCTTAGACAGCAACCCATTTAATTGTTGAAGATCCGATTGACGGAGTCTCTGCTAACAAAAATACTACGACCAAATGTTGAGTGAGTTGTAGCTGTTAGGAAGCGTGACAACAATTTTGATTTGCACATTAGTGTGGTATCGGTATTTGAGAGTTTTCATCAACGGGAGAGAGAAAATTGTGAATTTGGCGTGACCAACTGATGATACGAGCCAACGCCCCAATCGCACTAAACAAACAAGTCCTAAAACAACCCGTTTTGGAACGCGGTGTTTATGAAGAGAGATAAAAGAAGAGTAATGCCCGTATGGAACTGATATTTTCATATTGTATTTTTTAATATTTTCATACATAGAATCATATGAAGAATTTTTATTAATTAATATATAAATACTACATATAAAAATATCAGAAAGTCAGCTCTTGTGAATAGGGGTGAGCATTCGGTTATTAACCGAACCGAATAAGAAATTCAGTTATAACCGATACCCGAAAATATTCTGTTTTAACTATCCGAACAGATAACCGAAATGTGCACTAACCGAATAACCGAATAGGTTATTCGGTTAATAACCGAATATAAACATGGTCCATAAACAGTTCAGTCCGTGCACTCCATAAACATAATCCATAAACAGTTCTTACAAAGTTACAATCCATTAACATAATCCATAAACAACCACAACACAGTTCATAACATAAATTAACACCATAAACATAATGCTGAAGCTTATGCTTGAAGGCTGAAGCTGCTGATGAGATATAAATTAACACCATTAACAGTTCATGGACATATGAGAATATGAGAATTGAGAGCTTGAAGCTGGCTGCTGCTGCTAGCCAAAATGCTTGAAGGCTGAAGGTGCTGCTGACTGTTATTGCACAATGACCGCTATTGCACAGTTCCTATAATGACTGATACCATTTGCTTGATACCATTTGTTGCTATTGGCCTATTGCACAGTTCCTGTTGACAAATATAAATGAAAGAAAGCATTCCAGTCAACTTCAAAGAAACCATAAATTACAATGGACTGACTGCTATTGCACAGATTCGCATTTGGCAAAATATACTACATGAAACAAATTGAAAGTCAAATTATCATTCTTATGCAACATTTCAATCTGATCTGTAAGAACCCAGAATTTCATTGAAAGTCAAACTATCATTCGTATGCAACAATTAAATCTGATCTATAATGTGAGTATTCTAAATTTGCGAAAACAACAAAATCAAGAATAATAAAAAAAACCTTGAAATCTGGAAATTGAATATCAGGAAAATGGTCAAAATAGTCAAATAGAACATAACTAAAACATGGAATTGAAAAAATCAGTAGATCTTAGTAATTATTTTACCTGAGAAGAGAAGTAGAGAGAGAGACTTGATGCAGAAACAAAAGAATCCGAAATTTGTTTGTTGCTAATGGGGATTTATAAAAGCTGAGAGCCTGATAGGCTGAGAAGGGTCTTTAATGGTGAAATGTATGTGCTTGAACAAGAAAGAGCACTCCTATTACTCACAGACATGCATCAGGAGATGAGGGTTTGAGCAGATGTAGAGGATTTGTAGTACATTTGCTAGACATTTACCACCGAAGGCGATGAGGGTCGACTGTCGAGGGAGGCGATACCGTGACTGCCGTCGGTCGAACCGTCGAAGGGAGGCGATGAGCCGATGAGATGAGAGTCGAGGGAGTCGATGAGGGTTTGAGATTTGGGAATTTGAGAGAATGAGAAATAGATTGAGCTGAGTTACGACCTGCTGGCTGCTGCGAAGTCAATAGACTCAATAAGTCATATTATTATTTTAACTTTTGAGTAAGCATGTGTTCCGTGTTCGGTTTAACCGAACAGACTAAAAATAAAACCCTTATAATCTAACCGAAACCCGTAATATAATTCGGATATAATCGAATTGTTACAAATAATTGAATTATCAAAAAAAATCGGTTAAATTATTTTGGTTCGGTTCTATAATTCGGTTATATCCGTTTTTTGTTCACTCCTACTTGTGAATATTAATATCTTTACATATATATATTTTAATAACTAATTCACTATTAGTCCTTGAGATGACAATATAATTCCTAAAATGGAAAAATAGTCCTCATTATGCCAGCAGAGGCAAGATTCATCATCATTAAGTAAGAAAACATCATAGAAGAAAGTTGATGCTATACTAACACATTTATGATTGACGAATGATAGATTTTATCAACGACCTCAAGGCAGTGTGTGGGGCTACTGCAAGTAGTCTATAATATGAACAAGTTCTCTTTGGAGAAGCCCAAGTCACCTAGCTCATGCCCCATCCGATCATCCTAAGAAACCTTTGAGGTGGCTGAGTTAGACTGAAAAGAAAAGAAGATACATGATGCAGCTACAATGAACTGGTGATGTGCATATGCATTTCATGTGAAAAACAAAATGTTCTTGGGATTTGTTTTCTTTTGTTTTTTTTCAAATTTAAAAAAAGAAGTATAACCAGCTTCCAAATCAGAAGAGTTTCATAAATTTAGAATCTCATGACAACATAATACTACTTTCTTTAACTTGTAGGACAAAATAAAGTCCAAACAAGAAATATACAAGGAATGGCAATATTGGAGTTTGTGGCAACTAGTAAGCATCAGAGGAAAATGGGGGCCTTTGTTTGGACCATCTCTACTAGCCATTAAGAATACCAACTAAACATTAATAGCAGTCGTTAAAAATCATAACCAAAAATTTAATACTCCCTCCGTTCCATAAAAGAGTACTACTATCATTTTGACTTTTAAAGTCAAAATGATGACATTTTCAAATTCAATATATTTGATTAGTACAATCTTTAATATTGTAAACTATGTTTAAAAAATATTACACTAGATACAAAATTTATTGTTTTCAAAACTCAAACGAATCCACTATAATTTTGAATTATAAGATTTCGCTAATTGACTTGAAAGGTCAAAATGGGGTTCTTTTTTTTGGAAAGGAGGAAGTATTCCACACGAGGAGAAAGAAATAAAAAATGTCGTGCAAGAGAAATAATGGAAATACCAAACCATAAATTTTGAAACTAAAGGACCGGAAACAAACCATTTCCATGCCAAGAATTCGATACTTCTCAAAAGCTTCAGGAGTTATATATTCAGATAAAGGCATGTGACGCCGGGATGGCCTCATGTACAGCCCAATGAATTACATCAACACCTGCTGCCCTCATCTTCTCCATGGTTCTCACAACTTGGTTAGGTGTTTCACCCACATCCCAACATTATTTAAGTCTTGGTAAGTGTGCCAGCAGGAGCATAGTCTTTAGCCATCATCAGAACATCAATGGATTGCTTAGAATTAGCACGGCGATCTCGTGCTGTGCTTTGAAGCTCTTCAACTGATTCAATATTATGAGCTAAAACTTCTAATTCAGATTTTGCAACTTTATCTACACAGCATGGGTCTCCTCAAAAATTGGGAACTGAACAATCCAAATAATGGAAGGCAACATAACCATATTGGATGCAAATATGCATCTAGAATTAGCAGTGCACTAAAATTTATTCTTGTTAAAACACGTTTTCATATTCGCTACCCATATCAAGTTCAAGCGGATATAATAACAATGCAACCTTCACAGTAAGCCAATAATTAAGTGAAGAATCTTCAATATATAAATCATTGAGCTTTTCTTGGGCTTTGAACTTATGGGTTATATATATGCTCCCTGTAAAAAAAATTAGGTTCACAAGTTTTAAGCATATACTACAACATTAAGTGCTACCTAAGACATATTTTCCTCTGGACTCGGACTACACACACATCAATAAAACCTCTGAAACTCGTGCTATATAACTTCCTTAATTTTAAGAGGTGAGTGGTACTTTTTTCCTGAAATCCAGTTATATATCTTGACTTGCATCTTTCACTCCCAAATTCGATTTAACTCGAAAACAATTAAGTAAAGAACGATTCAAACCTAAGGCTTTTCTATCAACATATTTGGCTTTAATATCTTCAACTTTTGCACCGTTTCAAAAAAATGACCACTTCCTTGATCGGGTAGATTATCGGGTTCAACACTAGTAATCACTACTGTTGGGATGTGATTATTTGGGTTTAGTCATGGTGAAACTCAGTCTATTTAATGGTCCGGATTTAGTGATGGCCCATATGTATTTATTGTGACAGTGGAGAGTCCTTATTAAAACAGGATTGTGTTTCCTTATTTGGTGGGATAAGGAGGTTTAATTAGGACTCCTACTTTTAATTGGATTCAGTAGTTATAAGGTGATTCTACAAAAGAGTCATTCTCCTAGTTGGATGCGGATGGAGATGACTTCTATATATACGGCTACAAGCTAGGATTTGAGGACACAAGATACAAGAACACAAGAGATACAACACAAATACACATCTTGTACTCCCAATATTATTATAGTGGATTACTCTTTCTCTCCGTGATTTTTTTTTCAATTGGGCTTCCACGTAAATTCTTGTGTTTATATTTATATGTCTTTATTTATGTTTGTGTGAATGTATTTCGTGAGTTTGATATAATCAACTACTCTATCAACCGTTAGCGCGATTTTGGTGGGAACCAAAACACTTGTTCTAGTGTAGATTTAAAATCACTGATTCACCGAAGAAGATAAGTGATTCTTTTTTATTTACGAAATAAATATTATATATATATATATATATATATATATATATATATATATATATATATATATATATATATATATATATATATATATATATGCCAGCAAATTCATGACTTTTCGTCAATTATTATATACGGATCTGCTCAAGTCTCAACCCATGAAAAAGAATAGTAGTGGAATATATGATTTTTTGTCAATTATTATACATGTGGAGTAATGATAATGCTACAATTTAGCATAAACAGATTAATTAATATGATGAATACCAATTTGTATAGAATGTGCTTCATTATTAACATGATTAATATTATAAAACTCATGCCTTGTATGCTTATTAATGCCTATGGTTGCCTTGTGTGCTCAGGCTTAAGGTAAAGCCCATGTACTTGCTTTCAATTAAAAGTAATGATAAATAACTGTGCATGATGTCAGGTCTAAAGTCTTTGACTTAGCCAGAATTAAGAAGTGAACAACAGGAAAGTGGAGTATTGCATGCCAGTGTGGAGATTGCAGTTGAAATTAGTCAGGCAAAGGACGTACTTCCTGTTGAGCGGTGCCGAACTTGAGCAATAAAAGATTCTAAGCATTCTGAAAAAAACCGAGATCTTACAAGAAGAAAAAGGGAAATTGAAATGAAGAAGATCAAGCCAAGACATGTTTTAAACCCACGTGGCTCGTGTCATGTGACTCAAAGCACGTAGCTCGCGGCTAAAAGCATGTGGCTCGCGTGACGCCCCCAAAATAGGTATACAACACCCATTCTGAGTCGCCAAAATACATGGTATATAAAGCAAACTACAACTTCAATAATACAAATGTCGTGTAAAATACGACAACACAACTGTGAGTTTAAATACAAATATTATCTTCTAGACAATATCTACACCCAAATAAGTCCTCATTACAATTATTCATACACTATTTTATAGAAATAGTGAAGACAGCTAAAACATCTTCCTAGAACCATCACTCCATACCCCGACTCGATCCTGCTATGTTCTCACCTCCTAAGAAGAAAAATGGAACAAAAAGGAAAAGGGTGAGCTGACTAGCCCAGTAAAGAGTATTATGACTAAGATAAAGAACAATAATTTATCGTTAGCCTTCAACAAATCAGATAAAATATAATGGACAACCAGTTTTAAATCAATATTTGCAGCGGAAATAACAATTCAGTAAAAGAGTTAAGTTTTAAATCAATCATTGATGGACCCCACAATAGAATTATTGTCGGATTGAGAAAACGACAAAAATATTTTATGAAAAATATTTTATGAAAATAACGACAAAAATAGAGTTATTAATATTATTATTTGCAATATTAACGATGTCTAGAAGTTCTGCCAAGGAGAGGTTTGGTCACCTAATTGCACGCCAATAAGGAGAAATTCTTATTGGAAAGCCCCCTCTTTCCTGAGAACGACCTGGTCGATTAATAGTGTGAATTATAATAATGATGATGAAGTTTTGTTTTATTAGTATTATTAATGTAATAAAACAGAAAAACTTTTTATATAAAACAAAATACTTTTATAAAGTTATTCGTTTTATTAGACTATAAATAGAATATATTATATTCTATTATGCATAGTAAAATCTTTTTATATAAAAAAGAATATTTTTATAAAGTTATTCGTTTTATTAGACTATAAATAGAATATATAATATTTTATTATGCATAGTATTTGCATAGTGTCTGCATAGTATTTGTATAGTAAAATCTTTTTATATAAAACAGAATACTTTTATAAAGTTATTCGTTTTATTAGATTATAAAAAGAATATATTATATTTTATTTAAAAGATTTTATTTTATTAGAATATTTTATAGTAAACCAATCTGGACCGTCCGTTTAAAAGTAAATCAATTTGGACCATTCAGGAATTTGTTACTATTCAGTCCGTTCTCCTATAAATAGAAGTTCATTCCTTCATTATTTCTTACGAATTCGTTAAAACTCTAGAGAGAGAAACTATAAAGAGAAAGAAGAAATGTATTCTACTACTTCACTACTCCTATTTTCAGTTTATTTTAAGGTAAGGGGTATTATTTTTTTCGTATTCATGAAGAGAACTTCTGTTATTCCATTCTTTATGATTCTGTTAGAATAACCTGTATACGCGGTTTACCATATACTTGGTGAAATTCTTCTGTTATTCCATTCTTTATCATTATGTTGGAATAACCTGTCTATGCGAAGTACCACATACATGGTGAAATTCTTCTGTTATTCCATTCTTTATTATTCTGTTGGAACATCCTATCCGTGCGTTTACGCATGACCTGGTTCTGTTATTTATTATTCTGTTGGAACATCCCGTCGGTGCGAATTTCGTCTGACCTGGTTCCGTTATTTATTATTCTGTTGGAACATCCTGTTGGTACGAATTTTTCCTGACCTGGTTCTGTTACTTATTTTTCTGTTGGAATAACCTGTCTGTGCGGTCTATCGCATGCCTGATGATTTTTTTTGTTATTCCATTCTTTGAGGTTGGTTAAAATTTTGGCTTTTATACTCCATAAATTTAGTGGAATATTCTTGATATTTGTGCTTCATCCAGTATCTTTTCATGGAAATATTCTTCTGAGCATTCCTGAGTATCAAGAATATTCCACTAAATCCATGGAGTATAAAAGCCAAAATTTTAACCGAGTATAATAAAGAATGGAATAACAAAAAAAAATCACAGGGCATGCGATAGACCGCACAGACAGGTTATTCCAACAGAATAATAAGTAACGGAACCAGGTCAGGCAAAATTCGTACCAATAGGATGTTCCAATAGAATAATAAATAACGGAACCAGGTCAGGCGAAATTCGCACCGACAGGATGTTCCAATAGAATAATAAATAACAGAACCAGGTCATGCGTAAACGCACGGACAGGATGTTCTAACAGAATAATAAAGAATGGAATAACATAAGAATTTCACCATGTATGTGGTACTTCGCATAGACAGGGTATTCCAACATAATGATAAAAATTAGAATAATAGAAGAATTTCACCAAGTATATGGTAAACCGCATATACATGTTATTCTAACAGAATCATAAAGAATGGAATAACAGAAGTTCTCTTCATGAATACGAAAAAAATAATACCCCTAACCTTAGAATAAACTGGAAATAGGAGTAGTGAAGTAGTAGAATACTTTTCTTCTTTCTCTCTATAGTTTCTCTCTCTAGAGTTTCAGTAAATCCGTAAGAAATAATGAAGGAATGAACTTCTATTTATAGGAGAACGGACTGAATAGTAACTAATTCCTGAATGGTTCAGATTAATTTACTTTTAAACGGACGATCTAGATTGATTTATTATAAAATATTCTAATAAAACAAAATCTTTTAAATAAAATATAATATATTCTTTTTATAATCTAATAAAACGAATAACTTTATAAAAGTATTCTGTTTTATATAAAAAGATTTTACTATACAAAAACTATGCAGACACTATGCAAATACTATGCATAATAAAATATAATATATTCTATTTATAGTCTAATAAAACGAATAACTTTATAAAAGTATTCTGTTTTATATAAAAAGATTTTATTATGCAAAACACTATGCATAATAAAATATAATATATTCTATTTATAGTCTAATAAAACGAATAACTTTATAAAAGTATTTTGTTTTATATAAAAAGTTTTTCTATTTTATTACATTAATAATACTAATAAAATAAAACTTCATCATCATTATTATAATTTACACTATTAATCGACCAGGTCGTTCTCAGGAAAGAGGGGGCTTTCCAATAAGGATTTCTCCCTATTGGCGTGCAATTAGGTGACCAAACCTCTCCTTGGCAGAACTTCTAGACATCGTTAATATTGCAAATAATAATATTATTAACTCTATTTTTTTTGTTATTTTAATAAAATATTTTTGTCATTTTCTCAATCCGACAATAATTCTATTGTGGGGTGTGACAACCCCAAAATAGGTCCATTCCATCCAACCCATTCTGAGTCGTCAAATACATGGTACAGAAACAACTACAACTTTTACAACCCATAAGCTGTGAGTTTGAATACAAACATTGTCATCTAGACAATATCCACATGCAAATAAATCCCCATCATAATTATTGATACATAATTTTACAAAAAAAATGGTGAGGACTACTAAACAACTCTCTCTAGAACCTTCATTCCATACTCCGACTAGTACTCGCTACATTCTCGCCTCCTGAGAAAAAAAAAATAGAACAACAGGGAAAAGGGTGAGCTCAACTAGCCCAGTAAAGAATATTATGACTAAGATAATGTACAACAAATTATCCTTAGTCTTCAACAGGGAAAAATCTGATAGAATACAATAGACAACAAGTTTTAGATCAACAACTGCAGCGGAAACAACAATTCATTAGAAGAGTTAAGTAAGGAATAAAATCTACTAACATCTATGAATTTAAAAGTCCATCATCAATATTTTATCCCTGTAACATCAATCAATATATATCTCAAATCAAATCAAATATTCATCTTTGCACTACAGGCCAAAGATATTCATCAGTCGGTCATGTTCATCTAAACACCTGTTCATCTTTGCACTACGGGCCAAAGATATTCATCAATTGTTCATGTTTATCTCAACACCTGTTCATCTTTGCACTACGGGCCAAAGATATTCATAATAAAATCAACCATCTTTGCACTACAGGCCAAAGATATTCAGTAACACCATCATTTAGGACTGAGGATGATGAAAAATATTTTAAAGAAAACGAATCCAGTGAAACAAAATAACAAGTATTAAGGATTCGTACTTTAAACAATCCGAGTTCAAAAATACTTCATAAATAATCATACTGAAGTAAAATTCAAGAATGATCAAAACATGGATACAATCAAAGCTAGTATCCAGAATAGATATTTTGGACAAAAAGAAGAAATTTCATTTTTCGGTGAATAGTGCTGTATACGTGAATAGTGTCGTATACGTGAATAGTGCCGTATACGTGAATAGTAACTCCGACACCAAAAGATAGAAATTTCACAAAAACATCTTCACGCTTCGTGAATAGTACTCGTGAATAGTAACTCATGAATAGTAACTCATGAATAGTAACTCGTGAATAGTAACTCATGAATAGTAACTCATGAATAGTAACCCCGACATGAAAAAGTTCTAAATTTGATAAAAAGTTCCAACCAACATTTCAGCATAATGATATTGAAGAAATAATATCATTTTAGAAGAAAATAACATCCCTTACCTCGAAAGACAGCACTTCTAGTTAAAACACTGGATATAAGCTATGACTTGAACTTGCACCGTATAGCAATACTCAAAGTATACTCAAAATACTCACAAGAATACGCTCGATAATATAGAGAGAGAAAACTTCAGTTTCTGGTGTGATTTTCAATTCTAACCTAAGCACCTATTTATAGGAAATTGCTTAGAACACCAAAACAGAAAATTTATTATAATAATAATATATATAAAAATTTTCTACGCCCATTTAGAATCTGTAAATTTGAATACAAACCACATGCTCCCTTCTAGAAGAAGTACAAAAAACGTTTTTATTAATAAAAATATTTTAAACTTCCAAAAATCAATTATTTCGGAGCTCCGGAACTTCAATAATTCATAATAAATAGCCCTTTAATTGTCAGAAAAATTCGAATCTCGCGAGTTTTTATAGGAAATTCAATTCTCTACAACTTTGCAGAAGGAAGTTTTTCCAAATTCCAAACAGAAATTGGCCGAAATCCACAAACGGACGATTTTACAGGCTATAATCAAATTTCAGTCAATAAATAGGGTCTACCGACACATAAAACATGCTTTAAATATTTTTGGTAACAAAAATACTCCTCCTCCACATATACTCATATACCCCACATTCATCGTAAAAATATCACCGTTAATATATTATTAAAATAATATATTTAAATGAATTATTTTATCAGAAAAAGATAAAATATTAATTTTCAATAATTGTCACAATAAAAATTTTCTCCATCTATATCCACATAAAATCAATATTTTCCTCATCATATAAATCAATAATTTAATTATTCACAAATAATATTACAGAATCACAATACTAGCAACCAGGCCGTTCCCAGGAAAGAGGGGGCTTTCCAATAAGGATTTCTCCTTACTGGCGCGCAATTAGGTGACCAAACCTCTCCTTAGACAGAACTTTCTAGACATTGCCAATAATGTTATCAAATAATATTATTCAGATAATATGAATTATTGCTTCGATAATGGAAAATACTGTGTAGTGACAATTATTGAAACAACAGTAATATAAAATATCAATGCAGCAATTATTGAATCAATAACATAAAATACTGAACAGTAATTACTGTAACAATTATTGAGTAGTGCCTTCTTACGTAAGAATCAATAATTGGTGCAATACCGGGTGCTACTGTGCAACAACGCGTATTACTGTTTTTTAACCACCGAGTACTCCAACAGTATTAACGGTAACAACTACGCCGTTTTTTATAAACAACTTATATTTGTCGCTTTCTTCATCCAATCGCTTTCCGTTATGGGACCCACAAAAGACTGCGTCGTCGTACGAATATTCCCAGACAGCAAGAATATTCCACGACCAAACGAATATTCCCCGACAACAATGAATATTTTATAACCACCTGCTTATTCGAAATATTTACGCATTTTACCCATAACTTTCCACATTAATCAAATCAACCCTTACTATTTCAAAATAATAAATAAAGGAAAATAAATTTC
The DNA here is from genome assembly GCA_020205505.1 of Panax japonicus. Taxonomy (NCBI): domain Eukaryota; kingdom Viridiplantae; phylum Streptophyta; class Magnoliopsida; order Apiales; family Araliaceae; genus Panax; species Panax japonicus. The sequence goes on along the minus strand of CM035092.1, from coordinate 6,222,151 downwards.
ATTTATTAATAATTTGGGGTCTTACAACCTCCCCTCCTTATGAAATTTCGTCCTCGAAATTGACGTACGTAACTGGTGTTTCGAAAAAGTAAAGATACCTCGCTTTCATTTCCGTTTCCAACTCTAATGTCATTTCCTCTATAGCATGATTCCTCCACAAAACTTTAACTTGTGGTATAACCTCGGTACATAGGACATGCTCCTTCCCATCCAACATCTTGACAGGTACCTCCTCGTACGTTAAGTCTTCGGCTATTTCGTACGGTTCTAACTCAATGACGTGGTTCGGGTCGTCCACATATTTACGTAACATCGATACGTGCAAAACGTTATGAACATGCGTCATACTTAGCGGTAAAACGAGTCTATATGCCACAGTTCCTATTCGATCGAGAATTTTAAATGGATTAATAAATCGAAGGTTTGAGCTTTGCTCACATCGCCAATTCTTGCTTTTGGAATAACAACTTCTTGCACCTGCTTCTTCATATTCACCAGCTCCGGTGTGTAGCTTGAACAGCTTTAACTTTATCGATTAAATTCGATTATACTCGTATATCATCACGTACGTACTTAGAGTTTTCATCTCCATCTCTATTATGTGTAAATTATATGAAATGAGTCTTTGACAATATCGTACTCGTACTTGTATACGATCTTCTACTCAACACGTCAGCTACCACGTTCGCTTTTCTAAGACGGTATGGTCAGAACATGTGCTGAAAGGAGTCTCTTCTTGAGTTCTTCGAAGCTCTTCCCTCATTCCTTGCTCCATTCGAATTTTGTATCTCTACGAGTCAGCTGCGTTAATGGAGTAGTAATTCGAGAATATTCTTCAACGAATCTCCGATAATAATCAACTAAGCCTAGAAAGCTACGTATTTCGATTACCGACTTAGGTTGTTCTCAACTGTGACTCATATCCCAACCTTGGATAGCACGTTACAATGACACCTATCAGTTTACTATCGCACGAATATTGTGTCCCTTACGAAGAGTCTGGCTTCGGTGCATTCCACAAAGGAAGTCACCAGATAAAGGCTCGGGTATCAACTTCTACAGTTGGATTTTTAACTCCTGAAGTTCAATAGGAGCCATTCGATATGAGATTTTAGAAATGAGTTTTGTACCGGATTCAAAGTCGATACAAAATTTAATATCACGCTCTGGAGTAAGCCAAGAAATTCTTCAGAAAATACGTCAGAAAATTTACTAACAACAGAAATATCATTCAAATCTGATATACTTTTGTTCAAGTCCATGACATGGGCTAAGAAAACCTGACATCCATTTTTCAATAAACGAATGACTTCATGGCTTGATATAAAAATGTTTGACTTCAATGGTTTGATTGCTTTAGTTCGAATATCAGGTTGCTTAGGAATATGAAAACTAACAACCTTACAAAAGCAATTAATTTTGGCATGATGAGTAGTTAACCTTAAAATCACATCAAAAACAAATATCTTTATAGAAATAAGGTTAACAGGTAATGTGATAGTGCCAAATTGAATCAAGCAAGATTTCTAAACAACGGATGTAATGAAAGTTTCTCCTAACGGAGTCTCCATAGATAGGTCAAAGTCTAATTTCTCCGGAGTCAAGTTCAACTGTTGAACGCAAGCAAGAGAGATAAAAGAATGGGTAGAACCGGTACCTAGTAAGGTATAAACTTCGCAAGAATTATAATTAACTAACCCGTGTTAACTTCGTTCGGGTTTCTCGCATTTTGACCGGTCACGACAAACGCTCTTCCAGGAACCGTTGACTTTGACTTTTCTGGGATAGCCTTTTGAATCACCATCCCCGCTGGAATTGGTTTCGCTACCGTACACTCTCGAGCGATATGTCCTTCCTTTCCACAATTATAGCATACCTTGAACTGTTGTGGACAGTTTGGACTGATATGTCCCTCTTTCCCGCATTTGTAACATACGACCGGTGGTCTCTCTCCTCCCTTGGAACCAGTTGCTGCTGGCACTGTCGTCTTCACATGGTCGTTGTTAAATCTCCTCTTTTTAAAATCTCCCCCCGACTCGCTTCTTCTATTTTCATGGCCACGATTACCACCAGAGTGGTTACCGCCTTTGTCCATATTCTTCTTTCTCCGCTGGTTATCGTTATTCTGATGACTGCTATCTTCGGTATGATTCTGGTTATGGTCTCTCGGTTGAACGTACTCGTTATATCGCTCTAACAACTGAGCCCTGTTGACAACATCTGAATAGATAGAAAATTTATGAGAAATGAGATACTGACGTATGCCGGGTTTCAAACCTCTCAGAAACATTCGCGTCATACGTTCCTCATTCTCCACCAAATGAGGTGCAAACCTGGATAACTCCGAGAACTTCGCCTCGTACTACGACACCGTCATGTTATTCTGCTCTAGTCTAATAAACTCCACTTCCTTCATATGGCGAATACTTTCAGGAAAGTATTTTTCGTTGAAAAGTTTCTGAAACGTCTCCCATGACATGCTAAGTGCGGCTGGATGTGTACGCTTCACAGACTCCCACCAGTAGTCTGCCTCGCCACGGAACATAAAGGTAGCGAATGGAACCTTCTGTTCCTCCGTGCATCCCAAGACATCGAATATCTTGGTAATTTGCTTGACCCACGTTTCCGCCATGATCGGATCGGGCTTTCCCTTAAATTCTGGTGGTCCCAACTCTTTGAAATGCTTAGCTGTGACCACCCGTGAATTGCTATCATTTCCTCCTGTATTTTGAACACGAGTCTCCCTCGTCTGATTTTGCATGAACTGCAAAAAGCTCCTAAACATCCCGTCGTTCAGCGTCTGCTCAGTGGCGTTGTTCACAGGAGGTACATTGTCAGCCTGTTGCATGTTCTCCTCGTTGGTAAGTACAAGCATCTCCACGGTCTCATTTACTCCACTGTTAACATTCTCAGTCGACATTCTCAAATACTGTCATAAAACAAGGGTTAATTAAACAATTTAATAAATCACATATTACCCCTATATTATGACCAACCAACAAATAAGCTTAGGTAGGACACACTAGCGAAGGATTTACTCGTCTCTCCACTCCTAGTTCTATTCCCCGATCTCCGCCAGAGATCATATCCCTAAGCTCTGATACCAACTGTGACAACCCCAAAATAGGTCCATTCCATCCAACCCATTCTGAGTCGTCAAATACATGGTACAGAAACAACTACAACTTTTACAACCCATAAGCTGTGAGTTTGAATACAAACATTGTCATCTAGACAATACCCACATGCAAATAAATCCCCATCATAATTATTGATACATAATTTTACAAAAAAAATGGTGAGGACTACTAAACAACTCTCTCTAGAACCTTCATTCCATACTCCGACTAGTACTCGCTACATTCTCGCCTCCTGAGAAAAAAAAAATAGAACAACAGGGAAAAGGGTGAGCTCAACTAGCCCAGTAAAGAATATTATGACTAAGATAATGTACAACAAATTATCCTTAGTCTTCAACAGGGAAAAATCTGATAGAATACAATAGACAACAAGTTTTAGATCAACAACTGCAGCGGAAACAACAATTCATTAGAAGAGTTAAGTAGGGAATAAAATCTACTAACATCTATGAATTTAAAAGTCCATCATCAATATTTTATCCCTGTAACATCAATCAATATATATCTCAAATCAAATCAAATATTCATCTTTGCACTACAGGCCAAAGATATTCATCAGTCGGTTATGTTCATCTAAACACCTGTTCATCTTTGCACTACGGGCCAAAGATATTCATCAATTGTTCATGTTTATCTCAACACCTGTTCATCTTTGCACTACGGGCCAAAGATATTCATAATAAAATCAACCATCTTTGCACTACAGGCCAAAGATATTCAGTAACACCATCATTTAGGACTGAGGATGATGAAAAATATTTTAAAGAAAACGAATCCAGTGAAACAAAATAACAAGTATTAAGGATTCGTACTTTAAACAATCTGAGTTCAAAAATACTTCATAAATAATCATACTGAAGTAAAATTCAAGAATGATCAAAACATGGATACAATCAAAGCTAGTATCCAGAATAGATATTTTGGACAAAAAGAAGAAATTTCATTTTTCGATGAATAGTGCCGTATACGTGAATAGTGCCGTATACGTGAATAGTAACTCCGACACCAAAAGATAGAAATTTCACAAAAACATCTTCACGCTTCGTGAATAGTACTCGTGAATAGTAACTCGTGAATAGTAACTCATGAATAGTAACTCATGAATAGTAACTCATGAATAGTAACCCTGACATGAAAAAGTTCCAAATTTGATAAAAAGTTCAAACCAACATTTCAGCATAATGATATTGAAGAAATAATATCATTTTAGAAGAAAATAACATCCCTTACCTCGAAAGACAGCACTTCTAGTTAAAACACTGGATATAAGCTATGACTTGAACTTGCACCGTATAGCAATACTCAAAGTATACTCAAAATACTCACAAGAATACGCTCGATAATATAGAGAGAGAAAACTTCAGTTTCTGGTGTGATTTTCAATTCTAACCTAAGCACCTATTATAGGAAATTGCTTAGAACACCAAAACAGAAAATTTATTATAATAATAATATATATAAAAATTTTCTACGCCTATTTAGAATCTGCAAATTTGAATACAAACCACATGCTCCCTTCTAGAAGAAGTACAAAAAACGTTTTTATTAATAAAAATATTTTAAACTTCCAAAAATCAATTATTTCGGAGCTCCAGAACTTCAATAATTCATAATAAATAGCCCTTTAATTGTCAGAAAAATTCGAATCTCGCTAGTTTTTATAGGAAATTCAATTCTCTACAACTTTGCAGAAGGAAGTTTTTCCAAATTCCAAACAGAAATTGGCCGAAATCCACAAACGGACGATTTTACAGGCTATAATCAAATTTCAGTCAATAAATAGGGTCTACCGACACATAAAACATGCTTTAAATATTTTTGGTAACAAAAATACTCCTCCTCCACATATACTCATATACCCCACATTCATCGTAAAAATATCACCGTTAATATATTATTAAAATAATATATTTAAATGAATTATTTTATCAGAAAAAGATAAAATATTAATTTTCAATAATTGTCACAATAAAAATTTTCTCCATCTATATTCACATAAAATCAATATTTTCCTCATCATATAAATCAATAATTTAATTATTCACAAATAATATTACAGAATCACAATACTAGCAACCAGGCCGTTCCCAGGAAAGAGGGGGCTTTCCAATAAGGATTTCTCCTTACTGGCGCGCAATTAGGTGACCAAACCTCTCCTTAGACAGAACTTTCTAGACATTGCCAATAATGTTATCAAATAATATTATTCAGATAATATGAATTATTGCTTCGATAATGGAAAATACTGTATAGTGACAATTATTGAAACAACAGTAATATAAAATATCAATGCAGCAATTATTGAATCAATAACATAAAATACTGAACAGTAATTACTGTAATAATTATTGAGTAGTGCCTTCTTACGTAAGAATCAATAATTGGTGCAATACCGGGTGCTACTGTGCAACAACGCGTATTACTGTTTTTTAACCACCGAGTATTCCAACAGTATTAACGGTAACAACTACGCCGTTTTTTATAAACAACTTATATTTGTCGTTTTCTTCATCCAATCGCTTTCCGTTATGGGACCCACAAAAGACTGCGCCGTCGTACGAATATTCCCCGACAGCAAGAATATTCCACGACCAAACGAATATTCCCCGACAACAATGAATATTTTATAACCACCTACTTATTCGAAATATTTGCGCATTTTACCCATAACTTTCCACATTAATCAAATCAACCCTTACTATTTCAAAATAATAAATAAAGGAAAATAAATTTCATTTATTAATAATTTGGGGTCTTACATGGGGTCCATCAATGATTGTTCCGTCGTATGAATATTCCCTGTTATAACGAATATTCCCTGACCAATTATATCAAATTCATTCCATAATATTCAAAATTTATAATTATAGAAAATTCATCTTTATTCATAAAAGTTGGGGTCTTATAACAAAGTTGTTAATATTATTATTTACAATATTAACGATGTATAGAAGTTCTGTCAAGGAGGGGTCTGGTCACCTAATTACGCACTAATAAGGAAAAATTCTTATTGAAAAGCCCATCTTTCCTGGGAACGACCTGGTCTATTAATATTGTGAATTATAATAATGATGATAAATGTTGTTAAATATATTGAGGTGTGTTTTTATGAAGTCACGGAAATTTATATATATATATATTATATATATATAAATTTTGTTTTATTAGTATTATTAATGTAATAAAACAGAAAAGCTTTTTATATAAAACAGAATGATTTTATAAAGTTATTTATTTTATTAGACAATAATTAGAATATAATATATTTTATTATGCATAGTGTTTTACATAGTATTTGGAAGCGTTTTACCGACCTTCACGTGGGCCGAAAGACTGATACTGAAAGGGGTTCGTGAGCCCATCGGATCGAAGCCCATGGGTGAGCTGATGGTGTTCGGGTTCGGCATCTGAGTCCTTTGGGCCGGAGCCTTACCTCGATGTAAGATGTTTAAACTCGATTCTTCGAGTCCTTTGGGCCGAGGCCCAGACCTGATGAGGGAGTTCGGTTGGGTTGGGCCTGTGCAGTAGGACTTTCTGCGCATAGAGCCTGGAGACCTAATTATGGTTGAATAAGGTAACTCCAAAGGTAGGGATTGGATTGGATTCCACTTGTACCTTTTAAGGATATTGTGTTGAACCCAAATTATGGTAACTACCATGACTAGGAGTCTTAATCCTACTCGGAGAAGGATTCTAAAGGTGGTGAGCATATAAATACAATGCCAATGTTACAATTAACATGTAACACCTACTTTTGAGCACTAAACACTTGGCCTCCATTGATAAACCTTGTGAACGAGCTGTACTTATTGTCACACCGGAGCTATCCCTTGACGACACAAGCCATCAAACTTCTGTGTGATTTGTTATTGTGCAGGTTCTAGCGTGTGGATTCTGTGATTGAACGCACCGGCAAAACTTAGCGTTAACATATAGTAAAATCTTTTTATATAAAACAGAATACTTTTATAAAGTTATTTGTTTTATTAGACTATAAATAGAATATATTATATTCTATTATGCATAGTGTTTTGTATAGTAAAATCTTTTTATATAAAACAGAATACTTTTATAAAGTTATTCGTTTTATTAGATTATAAATAGAATATATTATATTTTATTTAAAAGATTTTGTTTTATTAGAATATTTTATTAATATTGTATAGTAAATCAATATAGACCGTCCGTTTAAAAGTAAATCAATCTGGACCGTTCATGAATTAGTTACTATTCAGTCCATTCTCCTATAAATAAAAGCTCATTCCTTCATTATTTCTTACGAATTCACTGAAACTCTAGAGAGAGAAACTATAGAGAGAAAGAAGAAAAGTATTCTGCTACTTCACTACTCATATATCCAGTTTCTTCTAAGGTAAGGGATATTATTTGTTGTACTCGTAAGGGGTATTATTTCTTTTGTATTCATGAAGAGAACTTCTGTTATTCCATTCTTTATTATTATGTTGGAATAACTTGTATACGCGGACTACCTTATACTTGGTGAAATTCTTTTGTTATTCCATTCTTTATTATTATGTTGGAATAACCTGTCTATGCGAAATACCGCATACATGGTGAAATTCTTCTGTTATTCCATTCTTTATTATCCTGTTGGAATAACCTGTATACGCAGAATACCCTATACTCGGTGAAATTCTTCTGTTATTCCATTCTTTATTATTATGTTGGAATAACCTGTCTATGCGAAGTACCGCATGCATGGTTAAATTCTTCTATTATTCCATTCTTTATTATTATGTTAGAATAACTTGTCTATGCGAAGTACCGCATACATGGTAAAATTCTTCTGTTATTCCATTCTTTATTATTCTGTTGGAACATCCTGTCTGTTCATTTACGCATGACATGGTTCCATTATTTATTATTCTGTTGGAATATCCTGTCTGTGCGCTTACGCATGACCTGGTTCCATAATTTATTATTCTGTTGGGAATAACCTGTCTGTGCGATCTATCGCATGCATGGTGAATTCTTTTGTTATTCCATTCTTTATTATTCTGTTGGAATAACTTGTCTATATGGATTACCACATGCATTGTGGAAATGATCTGTATATGTGAATTACTGCATGGCGTGTGGAAACTCATTTGCAGTTTCATATATTCTATTATACTCAGTTGGTTAAAGTTTTGCTTTTATACTCCATGAAATTAGTGGAATATCCTTGATATTTGCGCTTCATCTAGTATCTTATCATGAAAATATTCTTCTGAGCATTTTTGAGTTTTACCCCACAAAGCAGTATCATGTTGACAATTTGGACGTTATTGGTTCCTAGATAAATTAATTCTTGAACTTGTTTTATCGAATTCTTATATCATTGTCATCATCCTCATGTTTATATTATGTTGAAAGTCATCTGTAGCATGTAGTGCATAGATGGACTTGGTATGATTATGACCAAGGATTATTCGGTATAATCATGATCATAATGTTACAAATGATGTGGTAAAAGTCCTCATTGATGAATACACGAATATCCTTGGCCCGTAATGCATGGATAATTTGTTGTTGTGATACTAATGAATATCCTTGGCCGTAGTGCAGGGATGATATGGATTACTTATTAAGCTGAGTCCCAGTGATAAAAGTGATGAAAAACCTTTTAAATCATAGAAGATAGTAGATTTTATTCTCTACTTGACTCTTTTAATGGATTGCTTGTTCCGCTGCAGTTAAACTTAATATTTGTTATATTGTATCAGTTAAACACTGTTAAAGGCTAAAGATAATTTATTCTGCATTATCTTAGTCATAATATTTCTTACTGGGCTAGTTGAGCTCACCCTTTTGCTTTCATTGTTCTCTTCAGGAAATGAGAACGTAGCAAGGACTAGTCGGGGAACAGAGTGACGGTCCAGATGATAGCATTAGTAGTTCTCACTATTCTATGAAATATTGTGTTAATAAATGTATTGAGGACTTATTTTGAGTTTACATACTGTCTAGAAGACAATATTTGTATTAAAACTCACAGCTCATGTTGTATATTTAAGATTGTATTTGTATTCTGTACTATGTATTTGACGACTCAAAATAAGTGATGTATACCTATTTTGGGGGCGTCACAATTTCAATGTAATTAGTTTATTTGTAGACAAGGTTAATATATATATTTAATTATATTAGCAGAATACTCTAGAATATTAATTATTAAAGGTACTAGATAATTACTAGTATTTTATTTTCTTATTTAATTATATTAGGTTACTTAATTAATATTTTACTTAGCCTCCAAGTATTAAGATTTTTTCTATTCCTATATAAATAATTGTAATCCATCATGGAAAATTATTGAATGAATGATTATTATTGAATTGTAATTTTTGTGCTTTTAGCCTAATTATCCCTTTGAATTCCCATTATTCTTTCATCCATATCCTTGCCCTACATCAAATAGGTTCATTATCCGCATTTGTTCTTGTTCTTATGTTGATTGATTTGTAGACATATATAGATTCTACTTATTACTGGTGGTTTGCTTGTAATGGTGGAGAGTGAAGTCACATTTAAGATACAGTTGACAACTGTGAATCAGGGTTGGTTTAAGTGATTAAATGATGATGGTAGGCATTGATTAAGACTCCAGATCCGTCTGTGCTTGGCTTAAGTTTATAAAGTTTCTTATTATGACAACAATGAACTCGTGTTTGAATTCTGTCTTTGATCATCTTGATGTTGATTGTGCCATGCAGAAAATTAATGACTTTTAGCAAATTAGAGAATCATACTGTATATAGGTGATATTATTGTCTGTCAATGGGTGAACGATGCAGTTTGCGGACCTAAGATAGCATGTATTATAAAAGTGACTACTAATTAATAATTATACACTAATTAAAAGTGGATTTTATATGACGAAATAAGTTCCAATGCTTAATTGTTTTGATATATACAGCCAACATGCATGTTCTAATTTATGGCAGTTTAATTGTGCAAGCCTCGAGTTTGGTGGTCCATTTACAAGGTTCATTCATTGTACACCTAACCACACATACATCGATTGGATTTTAATGATTCCACTACCTTGTGGACTAAAATAATTGTGTAATATCTCATGTTTACCATGGTGCATGTTAATTAAACAAGCGGAAACTGATTTCTTGGTTGAGAACTAGTACTACATCAGAACTGAGATTTTGTTCCCAAAGGTTCTGGAGGTGAAACTAAATTCATCTCTTGGTGGGTTTATTTATATGAATGAGCATCCTCTTTTAAAATGTAGTTCCGCCTCTTAAGTCGCAGTCTAATGAGTTTTTTTTTTTGCCCTCTTCCCTTTGACTATCTTAAGCAGGTGACTTTGCAACATTGACTGTCTAGAAATTTCACTTGACACCTGGAAACTATTCTTCCCAGTTTGTACTAAGCTAAAAAACCCCATGCACCGGCAGATTATCAGGGATCGAGATGAATGGAGTCTGCCCTAGCTAGCCCTACTTTATCTTTCTAAAGAGGTGATTGTATGTATGGGAATATATATTCTCCCTTTTCTCTCCCTTGTGCCCAAACACATTACAAGTCCACTTGCTGTAATTACTCTTATATACACAAATGACAGCTACAATCTACGTACTAGAAAGTATAAGTAGGGTTTCTTAATTCCTATGCAATGAAGCTGAGTGATTAATGAAAGGATTCTACTTTTGGAAGATGATCTACTATGTGGTGTTTGAAATGGCCAACTAGGCTCAAGAAAAAGCCTTTTTACTTCTAGTTAGTTTGAAAATATTTATTAAATTTAGTTTGCAATAAATTTTACTAATGTTTATTTCCTGCAGGTGTCGTGTTAATGATTATGTTTCAGTTCGTTACCAGATTAATTAGGTGAGAAGGGATTTAGAGGCTTTTCCGGGTTTAGTTTTTTACATCTTGCTAGATCATGTTTACTCGTGCTTAATTTTAAAACAAAGAAAACAAAACTCCGTCATATAAACATGAAAATGTCGTTGGAACATGACACCATTGCTTGTTTACCTTGCCTAATTTGCGGTAACTCATTAATTCTAGTATGTGAATTATGCAAAAATGATCTGGCCCTCTGTTTTATTTTTGGTAAATTTTTATGGAACCGTCTCCCTATTTTAAATTGAAAAGACATCTGCATATGAGATTGTTGAACACTACGTGGCTGTGTGGCATCCTTGGGAACATCCAATTTAGTAATTAATATCCTTGAGCTAGACTAAGGCTATTTGTTTGCAAGGAGTATTTTTGGATAAGACTATTAATTTTATATATTTTGTTTGTTTTTAAATTTAAACTTGGAACTATTAATCTCGGGATTATAAAATGACTTAATAGTCTTGACATTATAATTATAATTTCGGGATTATAATCTTAGGATTAATAGTTTTGAGATTATAATCTCATGGATTATATGAGATTATAATCCTTACAAACAAATAATGTTGAGATTTGATTCAAATTTGTTTACTGTTATTGACTTGGTCATTTTCTGTTTTTAGTCAAAGTTTGTTTTTTTAATAAGATCATGATGATCCTTTAGGTTGTTATCTGTTCCAGTTTTTTCTCTCTTTAGTTGAAGCTTAATAGGAGTTTAATTATCTTTGTAAGCCTATAAAAGGCCTGTTCCGTTCAGAAATAAAGGTAAGCAAGAAGCATTATTTTTTTCAGCATAAGATTTCCTTTATTGTTCTGTTTTTATTCATATCTCTTAGTGTTCTGTTTTCTTTGTTTTCTATCTATATTTCAACAAAGTGGTATCAAAGCCAGTTTCTTTCTTCTTGTAGTTACTTTCATGGCAGCCAATGGTACCTCCATGAACACATCTCAACCTTTGATTCCTATTTTCAAAGGTGAATGTTACGAGTTTTGGAGCATCAAGATGAAAACTTTGTTTAGATCACAGGAGCTTTGGGACTTGGTTGAGAATGGATACGAAGATGACGACAGAGAAACAAAAAAAAGGGATGCAAAAGCTTTGTTCTTCATTCAACAAGCATTGCATGACACCATTATTTCCAGAATAGCAGCAGCAGAGACCTCAAAAGAAGCTTGGATGATTTTAAAAAACGAGTTTCAAGGTTCATCAAAGGTAATTACCGTGAAACTCCAATCTCTTCGTCGTGAATTTGAAACTTTATTTATGAAAGACAATGAATCAGTCCAAGATTTTTTATCTAGAGCTACTGCAATTGTTAGTCAAATGAGGTCATATGGTGAAGAAATTTTTGATAAAACTATTGTTGCCAAAGTCTTAAGGAGCCTGACTAAAAAATTTGATCATGTTGTTGCTGCGATCGAGGAATCTAAAGACTTGTTTGTTTTTTCATTTGATGAACTAATGGGTTCTTTGCTAGCTCATGAAACAAGACTAAATAGATCAGTTGAGTCAAACGAGGAGAAGGCATTTCAAGTGAAGGGGGAAACACCTTTTCAAACGGAAAGAACTACAGGAAGAGGACGAGGCAAAAGTTTTTTTCGTGGCAAAGACACTTTTCATGACTGGAGCAGAGGTCGATTTGATGGGCAATCTGAGCACAAAAAAGGTTTGTGGTGCAACTATTGTGACCGATCCTAACATACAGAGGATTTCTGCCGAAACAAAGGTAAAGGATCTTGGTGCACCTTTTGTAATCGGTCTGGACACAAATGATTTTTACAGGAATAAACAAAATCAAGCAAGATATGCTGAGGAAAACGAAGAGGATAATAAACTATTTATGGCTTATTGCGATGTTAACGATGATGAAAGTCATGTTTGGTTTGTGGACAGTGGTTGCTCTAACCATATGTCAGGAACAAGATAAATGTTCAAAGAAATTGATGAATCTCAACGGAAGAATATTAGACTTGGAGACAATAACCAAATTCAAGGGAAAGGTACAGTAGTTGTCGAAACCAATCATGATCAGGTTAGACTTCTTCACAATGTTTTCTTTGTCCCAAGTTTAGCACATAACTTGTTGAGTGTTAGGCAATTGATGAATACTGGATATTTAATTTTGTTTGATGATGGCTCATGTGCCATTAGAGATAAAAAATCTGGTCAAGTTTTGGTAAATGTACGCATGACAGAAAATAAAATGTTTCCACTTGAAGTATCTAATGTTGAAAATAAGGCCTTGGTTGTCATTGAAAAGGATGAATCTAAAATATGGCATTTACTTATGGGCATTTAAATATTGGTGGCTTGAAGTTGTTAAGTCAAAAAGAGATGGTGTTAGAACTGCCTAAAATTGATGCTCTTGAGAATGTGTGTGAAGGGTGTATATATGGAAAACAAAGTAAAAAATCATTTCCTTTAAGAAAATCATGGAGGGCTACAATTTATCTTAAATTAGTTCATGCTGACCTATGAATACTGAGTCATTATGTGGAAGTAAATATTTTCTGCTATTTACTGATGATTATAGTCGAATGAGTTGGGTGTATTTTGTTAAAAACAAGTCAGAATCTTTTGAATGCTTTATCAAGTTCAAGGCTTTGGTTGAGAAATAAAGTAGAAAGTGTATCAAGGTCCTCCATACAGATAGGGGTGGTGAATTTTTATCTCACAAATTTAACATTTTTTGTGAAGAAAATGGAATTCGCATGGATTTAACTGCGCCATATACCCCGGAGCAAAATGGTGTAGCCGAACGAAAGAATCGTACTGTGGTGGAGATGGCTAGAAGTTTATTAAAGGCAAAGAGACTTCCAAATGATTTCTGGGCAGAAGCAATTACTACTGCAGTGCACTTGTTGAATATTTCTCCCACAAGGGCTGTATTGCATCGGACACCTTATGAACCTTGGAAAGGTATAAAACCTCAGGTAAGCCATCTTAAAATCTTTGGTTGCATTGCTTATACTCTGTTGCCTTCTCAAAACGTGGTAAACTTGATGAGAAGTCCCTCAAATGTATTTTTATTGGTTATTGTGCTCAATCAAAAGCATATCGATTATATAACCTTGTTGGTAGCAAAGTGATTATTAGCAGAAATGTAATATCTGACGAAGCTGGTGAATGGAATTGGGAGTTTAACAATGAAATTGCACAAAGTCAAGCTTTAGCAGAAAGTGCAGCTCCTATATGTGACGTACAAGAAAGCTCAGTAACTTCACCCACAAACAGTCCTTCATCTACTTTAGAATAGACTTCAGAACAGACTCCACCACAAAAATTTAGATCTTTGGCTGAAGTCTATGAATTACCTTTGCTTTTTTTGCTTCAGATCCTACAACTTTTGAAGAAGCTATCAAAAATAAAGAATGGAACAAAGCAATGAAGGAAGAGATGATGACAATAGAGAAGAATGGAACTTGGGAATTACGAGACCTTCCAGAAGGTAAAAGTGCTATTGGATTAAAGTGGATTTTCAAAACAAAGTTTCATGTTGATGGAAGTATACAAAAGTACAAGGCGCGACTAGTAGCAAAGGGGTATTCACAGCTAGAAGGTATTGATTTTACCAAAACATTTTCTCCCGTCGTTCGATTTGAAACTGTGAGAATTACGTTAGCTTTGGCTACTCAATTTAAATGGAATGTTTATCAGTTTGATGTTAAGTTAGCTTTCCTTAATGGTGACTTGAAAGAAGAGGTGTATGTCACACAACCTGAATGATTTATTGTCAATGGAAAGGAGGAGAAAGTGTACAAATTGAAAAAAGCCCTATATGGACTTAAACAGGCTCCGCGAATTTAAAGTTCTCTTCTTGGAGAATTTAAATTATGTATGATGAGGAAGTTTGAATGACAGATTTAGAAAAATTGCACTATTTTCTTGATATGGAAGTGAAATAAGGAACAAATGGATTTTTTTTGTCACAAAGGAAATATGCACCAGATCTTTTGAAGATATTTCATATGCTTAATTGTAAGGTTGCAACCACTCCAATGAACACGAATGAAAAGCTTCAACATGAAAATGGAACAACTAATGCTGATGGTAAATACTTCAGGAGTTTAGTTGGTGGTTTAATTTTTTTGACACATAGTCGACCCGACATTGTTTTTTCTGTTGGCGTGGTCTCAAGGTTTATGCATAGTCCAACGAAGCATCATTTGGGATCAGCTAAAAGGATCTTATGTTATGTTGCGGGAACAATGGATTATGGAATTTGGTATTCACAAGTTAGCTCTTTTAAATTATTTGGATTTACTAACAGTGATTGGACAGGTTCTTTGGATGATCGAAGAAGTACTTCGGGAAGTATTTTTAGTCCCGGGTCTAGCGCAATCACTTGGAGCTCTAAAAAACAAGCAACAACTGCATTATCATCTTCAGAAACCGAATATGTAGCAGCTGCTTCTTCAGCGTGCCAAACATTATGGTTAAGAAGGCTGTTAGCGGATCTTTCACAGGAGCAGGAAGGAGCTACTGATATTCTTTGCGATAATAAGGCAACAATCGCAATGACCAAAAATCCAGTCTATCACGCAAGATCCAAGCACATAGACATACACCATCATTTCATTCGTGAGGTGGTCGCTAATGGACAAATAGATCTTAAATTTTGCAAAACAGATGAGCAGGTTACATATATTTTTACGAAGGCACTTTCTCAAGCTAAACATGATTACTTCAGAGATCAACTTGGTGTAAGCAATTTTGAATCAAGGGGGAATGTTGAGATTTGATTCAAATTTGTTTACTGTTATTGACTTGGTCATTTTCTGTTTTTAGTCAAAGTTTATTTTTTTAATAAGATCATAATGATCCTTTAGGTTGTTATCTGTTCCAGTTTTTTCTCTCTTTAGTTGAAGCTTAATAGGAGTTTATTTATCTTTGTAAGCCTATAAAAGGCCTATTCCGTTCAGAAATAAAGGTAAGCAAGAAGCATTATTTTTTTCAGCATAAGATTTCCTTTATTGTTCTGTTTTTATTCCTATCTCTTCGTGTTCTGTTTTCTTTGTTTTCTATCTATATTTCAACAAATATAGCATAAGAGTTTTTTGAATCTATACATGTGCCCCGTATTTGAAATGCAATATCTATAAATTGAGTGGAATAATATCTCGATCGAGAGATAATTATATTGTTTTGTGGCTGGCTACATATGTTCTTGAAGTTAGTGGAAAATTATTCAACAATTGATTAATTGACAAATAGCTCCAAGTACTTGCGATGGAAATCTTATTGATGAAGAACGTGAAATATGAATTGCTCATATTTTGTTAGGCGGTTTCTTATGTTTTCAGATTGATTGTTTTGGATATAATTACTTTTAAGGAAATTGACTCTTTAGAACACATTTAATTATGGAACTGGGATTCTTGATGGTGTTGTTTTGTATGCTTGAACGACTGGTTAATTGATCGATTGAAATATTTGCATGCATGGTTGGGTAGAGATATAAAAGCACAACAGCCAACAGGAGTACTCTTAATTATTACGAGAGTTTTCCGGTTGTTAATGTACTCATTAAACCCAACTGCTATCTTTATGAAGAGGAAGAAAGGGATCGGGCATCCCACGAGACAGTCGTCCTATCATGCCGATTTCCCATTTGCGATTGTCCCCATTGCTTGAAACACATTAATTTGTATTGATCCCAACAATTCTTATTCTTTTTCTTTTATTTTTTCATGTACTTAAAAATACAAATTCTTGTTCGGGGGTATGAGGAAATATTCAATGCAAAGGTGATACTACCACTATATCATCGGGAAATGTATACTCCAATGTTTCAACCTCTTATCATTAGTGAAGTCATGATTCACACATGCATTTCTCTATACATTTTATGAATGCGTTATAAAAAGTTCTACTGTGTGCATGTATCGATATCAAGCCTAGAGAAAATTCTGCTGAGATTCCAGTTATCTAAGATCAAATGCATGACCCCACCTATAGATGGTCAGTGCCGTCTGTGATTGTGTGTTAGATTCATTATTTTTTCTTTCTGAAAATGAAGAGAAATATTCACCACCACATTTGGTTGTAGTCAACTATTCTCCAAATAGTTTGGAGGGCAGTGTTTTACACCAACTCGTCTGCCAAATTATTATTTGGCGAATAACTGCTTGGGCAGACGGACTATATTTACAAACACTGTCAAACTGTTAGGGGAACATTTGGATAAACCTATATACACATCTATATATATATGATATATTATGTCCATTCCACGTTACAACTAAACGCATTTTATTCATATCAAACGACCAAGGAGTACAATACGGCAATACCAAATGATAGAACGCAAGAACAGTAGTTGAGACTCCACTACATCAACAGTAAATTAACCAGGAAGGACAAACATGCATACACTATATATATATATATATATATATATATACACATACGTATACGTACTAGCTATTTCTTTTCGGATGGTAGTCTAGCCAGAGATCGACTTTGGGAAATACAGTTTGAATTAATGACGAGCAGGTGGTGAAGGAAGTGCTCCGGTTGGGACCTCGTATCCGGGATTGGGGACAGTGGTATCATCGCCACCGGGAATGTAGGTTGGAGTCCCTGCGCTGCCAGGACCACCAGGGAAAGAAGGGATACCGAGTCCAGTTCCTCCATTGGTGCCGGTGACGGGATTGTAGGTGAAGGGATTAAACCCTTTAAGGTGGAACTTATCTGGAATCAAGAAGCGACCAATCCCCGGGACCAGCACACTGCCATCTTGGTCGATGAATGAGTCCGGCTCCTTCTTGTCCAGATTGTCGCCTCCCGCAAATGAGTTGCCGGTGAAGGAAAGGAGGACGGTGAGGATGAAAAGGATGGAGTGAGCTTTGCAAGCCATTGTTTGCTAACACTAGCTGAGTAGCTGGTACGTACTCTTTTAGTGATAGAAAATAAGGGGGAAGATATATAGAAGGGTGGTTTAGTGATGGTAGGAAGAGTGGAGGTATTCTTATATACTTGGGGTTCTGACAAGGTCGGTGAAATTTTAGCAGTCAATTAATTAGAGATCATGATTTCTTCTCTCTTTTTTTCTTTCTACAAGGCTGTGACATAAAAATTGGACACTTTACAAATTGTATTTTTAACAACTGCTAAGAGTAGTATTATCACTTTCACCATGCACCAACGGCTTGGACGGCCAATTAAATGTTCTCCCTTCTTAATTTGTCTACTACTACATTAAGTACTCCATCCGTCCAAGATGGTTGATTTTTTGCTCTAAGAAAGAAAATAAAACAACAAAATTATTCATATTAAATTCTCATTTAATTACACAGATTTCTATATATTACTAGTGATACTCCATAAATATGCATAGAAAATAGAAATATAACAATTAATAATAAGAGTATTCTAGGAAAGTTGTTGTAAATAATAGATTATTTAAGGTAAGTAGACATTTAACTTAGAACTACTTAAAATAGTAATAAAGATTTTTATTCTGGGACGGAGGGAGTAGTAGAATGTTTAGTGTGTTGAGAGGTTTAATGGAATGACTTAAAATTCATGTTAATTTTAAAATAATTTATTTTAAAAGTAATTATATTAAACAATCAAACGCAATATTTGGAATATAAACACATGAAAAAATACGTGCATAATGCACTTGTACCAACCCCGCAAAAGATATCACTATAAAAACAAATAATGAATTTCACAACTAATATCAATTATCTTATTAAATTTCACGACAATAATCAAAAATAAAATAAATACAAACCCAAAATTAACTTATCCAAACCTGAGCTCTACTTTTTATTAAAAGTATATTTAGGCTCAACACAGCCTAGGACCGAGGTTGAAACTACATTATACCCCAAAAAAGAAAAAGACTAAAATCCTAGTTGGGCCAAAAATGAGTGGTTCACTAGTAGTATACCTCATTTTCATTAATACAATAAGAGTAGTGTTGACGAGGGTTTTTACAAACTAGGCCTGACACTGTAAACATTGATTCAATTTGACATTTGAAAAATTAAAAGAAAAAGACATTTGAATTGGAATTTATATTAAAAACAAATTTAAGCACAGTGACAGATGAAGCAATGTCATTTTGGTTGTCAACAAAACGAAGGTGCACAATCTTTTCCCTGCAGAATTTCAAATCCAGCAAGTTTTCAATCTCTTGAATTTGTGATACAACAAGTTCCACGTTACAGCAAGCTAAATTTCACGACAAAATTAAGGTTTTGGCCTTTCTTCAGAAAATCTGGGAAGTTGAACAAGTGAGTTCACTCGTGTGACACCTTCCAAACCTGACCAGTTCTGATCTTCGAATACAACTGTTTCCCCATTTCCTTCTACCTCGATCGCTGCTCTTTTGTAGGGATCGTTCTCTTCCGAGGATCTGACTGTGTAATTTCTCTGCAATGATGCCTCAGAATTCTGACCATCATCTGATTCCACTGCATTACCAGAATGATTGCTCTGAAGGGTAGCTGAAGAGAAGCCTTGTTCATCATA
Organism: Panax japonicus; assembly: GCA_020205505.1. NCBI lineage: Eukaryota > Viridiplantae > Streptophyta > Magnoliopsida > Apiales > Araliaceae > Panax > Panax japonicus. The sequence goes on along the minus strand of CM035092.1, from coordinate 6,202,663 downwards.
ATCAGATTCAGAATCCATTTTGCCATCCAAAAATAAGCAAACCACTGCACAGTCATCCATCTTGGACGTTGGATATTTGGATTTCCATTCGCGTGCAGCAGAGTCCACCAAGATTCTCGCAGCTGATGACCGACCTGGAGCTGATGACACTATCTCCACGACTTCTTCATTGCTTAGGACGTCCCAAACCTGACATAGTTAATTGAGTGAAAGCTGTTAAGAAAATTTAAATTAAAAGAGGAAGGTATTACTATATAAGTGGAAAAACATCCCCAGGAACATTAATATCTTCTGACAGGTTCTTTGGGAACAAAATACAGGACAAGGCTAAAAATAAACTATTACATTTCTATAAAAAAAAATGATGCAGTCTTCAGAGCATTCGCCACTGTTGAAATGACGGGGTTTATTTCATACAAATCTTACAATATTTAAAGCAGAAATAAAGCAGAATTTGAATGACAGCTTAATCATTCAAAACAATAAACTTGGGTATCTACTTAATTACAAAAGCCAAAAAGAATAAATAGCATAAAACCCTCCCTCTCTTCTATTTCAACCCTGTCAAATTGGAAAAGGCCAGTCTCTCAGTAGTGTGAGCATAGGATTCTGTTTAAATGCAATCAATTTTTTGCAACCATCAACAATTGTATTTTTTTCTTGCATAAATCAATCAAAAAAATATAGACATCTTCAGATGATGATATATTTTACCCAAAAAAAACGGATTGCAAATCTAGAAGCCTATGAAATTTGGAATCTCGCAATCCGAGAATCCACTTTGGCTGTAATTTGTGCCCATTTGACCAGCCATTATCATTGAATCCACTCATACACCCCGAGATGAATCCTCTCCATGGGCGAATGAACAATCCATATGTCCCTGATTCAAGTGCATCCACAACTTGGGCCTCCAGATTTCTACACACAACTTGATTCATGAAAGAAAATTTTCTGTTTTTATCTAAATTTCTCCTAAGATTCAAGTCTAGGAGCTACCATTACCAAAAAATCCAACCAATTCCGCTAAATATCTTCTAAGCCAAGGACCAGCAGGAAAGGTACGATTTCATAAATAAGGATTATACTTATCTAAAAAGAAGATATGTAGGACAACGGACTCTACATGAAACCACCTGTGCCTTTCCTTTAGGAATGTCAATTGAAGAACAACATCAACATTTTCAAAATTAGTAGATGATGCAGTTTATTTGGAATAGTAAATGTACCAAGAATAACAAAAATACATTCCCAAAGCTTTCGTACTGCTATAGCACCAGTTCATTTGTTAAAACATTTCATAAAACTAATAATCTAATAAATCAAAATGAAAAAGTTTTATTAAAGAAATAAGTAGTTGTGATGGTGGCTTTTTTCACCTTATTAGCCTTAGGTAGGCCGTCGAATCAAAATCCAATGAGTCTTGACATTAGTTGAATTATATATAAATTTATTGTCCATTCTATGTCATCTAAATCGATTAGGACAGAAATCATATCAGAATTTTTTAATCAATCAAATGAATAGAGAGATCACATGTTTCACCTGAAGAAATTGAAAGTAGATACGAAAAGTAGGAAAGTCAACAACAGTAGCCAAAAGTACAAGGCATATTTTATGACATTAATTATTGCACCAGCAATATGTCACAACTGAATTTCACAAGTGTTTCAAAGGCAAGTGTAATACCCAGAGGCAGAAAACTTACCCCATCTGAAGCGAGAACAATGAACTTGTCTCTCTCAGTAAGAATGTGGTGCGAGAATTCGGGAATAGAGATCACTCCATAATCCTTCAAACAGAAATCCCCAAACGCTCGAGCCATAGCTAATCCAGGGGCATCATCAAATGGCAGCCAGACTCTTTGCACTTCAGGCTCATCTTGCAATGCAAAAACCCGTCCTTTACACCGTTTAATTCTTTCAGCCTCCCCTTTTAATAGAAGGGAAAGGGGACAAAGAAAACAACAAATTAGGACAATCACATTTGTACAAAAAGAAAGCAGTCATAGATTTTTTAACTAAGAATAAGACATACTTGGTAAATCAGGCTTTAAATCAACAGTCAACTGAATTGCCACCAATGAATCATTGATGTCCTTGGATGCTAATATTGCACGAGAATCCCCAATATAGCCCATTAAAAGATTTGACCCCTTTCGATCACAAAACATAAACAAGAATTTATTCACAAAGTAAAATCAAATAAAAAATACTGAAGAGCGACTCCGGGTTTGTTTTCACACAGTTCATACTTCATACCTGTTTTACCATAGTAATGGCAGTGCTACCACTGCAAAAGCAATCCAAATTGGGGTGGGTTCTCAGCTCTTTGTCCATGGCCTTGTAAGATTTGAGAAATGCTTCTCTCCACAGAGAATCCACTTTATCCTTTGTACTGCCATCCTTCTCAGAGTCTCCTCCATCTGATTTAAGAGTATTACCATTGCAACAAGTAGTACTATGCCCACTCTGCTTAGATTCATAAGAATCCAAGAAAGACAACAGCTTTACTGGCAAAGTATCCCTTACTTTACGAGCAACAAGATGGCCATGTGGACCATGGCCATCAAAGACGCCACAAAAAGTTACATCTTCAGTGATAAAATCCTACAGAGATTCAAGGTATAAGAAAACCTCCATGAAAAAAAACAAATACCACTTTGAATAGAATGAAAGAAATCTTACTTCCCAAACAATCATGGCATCCTGGTTTATACCCTTACGGCCCTGCTGAGTGAATATACAAGAACTCCGGCTCTTTCCATTAGTGAAAATCCGATTAGGTATGGAGGATAAATGCTTCAACATATTGGCGTGATCAGAAAATGTTCTCCTAGTTCTACTCCTCCCACACATTGAGATTCCAAAACAAGATGAAGTAACCGTCTCTACATTACTCCTACTACTACAAGTACTTTGACTACTAGTCGAGACACAACACCCCATTTGGTCAGATCAGAAAGAAACCATTTGCATAAAATCCGGGAGAAGGTTGTTTCTCTTCCTACAAAGATCTAAAATAAATTCCAGATAAGGAGGTCAGCGGAGCTAAAGACTGTTGAAACTCCAAAGAATCCTATGCAGCAAACCAGGGTGCGACGTGACACAGTACATTAAACTGCCTGTTATATAGTCAAATGTTAATACCATCTCAAACAACGTGATTCCATAACGAACCCAGCTAAACTAGAAGAAAAAAAATTGTAATCAATTCCATTGTTTATTGTGTAACCCCTTAAAAAACACAAATTGTTGCATGATGGCAACACAACAGATGACACAAAACGTAGTCAAAAAGAGATTGCATGTGAAAAAGGAATAAAAAATATACAACATTGTCTTAATCATTTGTCCTTCAGGGGAATCTCATTTATATAAATCAACTAGGAAATTTTAACCCTATATATCTACAAATTGCTGGTATTAAATTCAAGTCGACTAGGACATAAGTCTACTGAACCTGGGCAACATAATCCAAGAACATGCCAGAAAACACAAGGGAAATGAGATACCCCTTCGGTTATGAAGACATAGTAGATTACCCAAATAACCCAGCATAACATAAGATTTCCATTGAATATCCATCAAATTGTTTAGGCTTTTTATTACAGAGAGCCCAAAAAAAATTTCTTCCTTTCTCTCTCTGTCTTTTCAAATACAAACTCTAAACTGAAAAAACCTTAAAAAATGAAACTTTGTCCCATTTTCTGGCTTCAGGCAAAATAGGGAGACAAAAAGGGTGGAATTAAGCAAAATCATATTGAAAAAGATGAGCAAAAATAAAATTGAGAGGAAAGTAAGAACAGTGAAACAAGATAATACTGAGCATCCGAATTACAAGTAAAATGTAATTCGAGAAAGCAGAATGCTTCATTTTAATATTCATTAATTTTTTTTCTCAACAAACAAACACGAAACCAAGCAGATCTTCGATTCACCAAAGTAGCAAAAACAAAAATATTGTGATAACTGAAAAGTACTAGTTGTAAAGACTTGATTTTACACTAATCAAGTAATGTAATTAGATAATCACAGAAATCAGTTGGAAGTAAAAATTTGAAAATTACAAATGGCTTCAGAAGAAATCAAGAGACCAGTTAACCATTAAAGAAAAAGTGAAGAAAGAGGGGTATTTGCATGAATACCTTTGAAATTATTGGGGAAAAATGCTAATTTTTGATATCTGTGAGACCAACTAGAGAAAAGGTTGGTTTAAGAAAGAAGAAGGAAGTGCATTAAATGAGAAAGTAAGCAAGCAAAATAGGGCAGAGGGAGAGGGAAGTATGGAGTAAGAGGGTAGCGCTAAAGCCTTAAGCCTAAGCCGGCCGAAATGATGATCGTCATATACTCGTACCACTACCTCACGCTCTTCGCGGTGACGCGTTTAACACCAACTTTATTACTTAGATTTCAGTTTTTGGAGAGCAATATTTCTAGATGAATTTTTAATATTTTTATATGGTTTTTTTATATAAAAATATAATTAATTTTTTTTATGTGAGAAAATTATATAAAATATTTAAAAATATATATATAAATATTAATTTTTTAATTTTATTGTCCTTTCCCAACTATATATATATAAAAATATATATATTCTTATAATTTTATGGTCTAACTTTTAATTTTAAGTAGCAAGTATAATATTAACACTCTTATTTATTTGAAAATTATATTTTTCTCTTTATATCATATGTTATGAACTAAACAAATTATATATCAGATATAATCTTTTAATATTTTAAAATAAAGATTGATATTGAATTTTTTAAAATTAATTTGAGACATTCTTTAAACTCAAATTTGATATGTAATCATGTAATTTTAGTCGATGTAATGATATATATGGTAAATTTTTTAATTTTCTTTTAATAATTATTAAATTTTTTAATTTTGAATTTTAAGATATCTCAAATTAATTTTTAAAAATTAATAATAATTTTATAATTTAAAACAGATAAAATATTTATTTTAATATAATATTATAGCAAATATATATATAAACGAATATATATTATCTAATTACTATATTAAAATTTTAGGTAGTAATGTTTCATAAGTGAAATCACTTTTTTGTATATATTATAAAGAATAAATTGTTTTAGCCATCTAGTAAATAGCATAAATAAAATGTGAGTAACAAAATTTGAAATATTCTCTAACCTCCCATCATTGTTTTGTGAAGATCTGAAATTTAATTTACATGAATAAGTGTTATATTATATTATAAAATTTATTATTCTCTTTATTTTAATTTAATTTTCATGCTTATTTTATTTTATTTATTTTTTCAAGTGTATCATCATCATGTGTGTGATTGACACGCAAGTAGTGTGAGGGAGGAAGAAAGAGGAAAAACACTCGACAGTGACACAGAACAAAAGAGGGGGCCACGTGGCTTGGCACAAAGTAAATTAAGAAGGTTGAATAATTAAGATCAGAATGATTATTAGTATATTTTAATAAATTAAATTATTTGAATTTAAATAAATTATTTGATAATTTAAAAATATAAAATATTTAAATGATATTATTTTATTATTTTAATTTTTTGAGTTATTTAAAAAATTTATTTAAATAATTTTAAAATTTAAAATTAAAGTAGTACAATATTTATTGAGGTAATTTTTATCTATAAATTTTAAATAATCTATTAAGATGCAACACTTAAATAGTTAAGATTTAAATTTTTATCAATTAAGAAACAAAAAAAATATTTATTAAACAAAATTTACCTATGACAAATAAATAAATTAAGAGATTGAGACACAAACAATGAGGAAACCCCGCAAGTCACCGCTCGTCCGTGCTCTCTCAGTCTTTTGCAGTTCCCTGCTCACCCCCTCCTCCCTCGGTCCCACCTTTATCTCTTCATTCTCTTATTTTATTTTATTTTATTTTCAATTGATTCAATAAATCTTTTTCTCAATTAAGTTGATTTGGTCAATGGAGGGAAAGTCGACGGACTGGGCTTGGAAGCCTGGACCAGTTTGGATCCAGATAACTACTTTATGGCCCCATCCTACAAGCAACTATTATCTTTTTTGCTCAATTTTAAATATGTAAAGTACTGTTTATTCAACCCTTATCACATGCATGGCAATGCCACACATAGATTAGATTATGTTGTTGATTTATTTAGAATAAGTTTATTAATTACTAATATTAAATTAATATACTTTTATCACATGTTTTCATGAAGAAGAATGAATGTGTAATCAAAGTAACAACAACTAGCAGCTGCTTCTGCTTTTGATCACAACACAAGATTTCCGGTACGAGTATTTATTTATATAAGCTAATCTAAGCTAGCTACTAGTACAGCTCTAAAGTCCACTACCTACGGTACACAGAGCAGATTCTCTGTTCCTAAATTATCTGTCTCGTTTGTATTTCCTACTTAAATTTTGGCACGTTTTTTTTTATTTAATTTTAGAATTAATTAATATTAAACAAAAGATTAGATATCAAAATTTAAGTGGAGGGACATACAGAGGCGGAACCAAGGGCGGGTGGGGGCAGTTGCCCCCGATAGCCGGACGCAGGTAGGGAGGCGGTCGTCGGTCAGACGGTGGGCGGAACTAGGAGGTGGCGGAGGCAGGAGGGCAGCAGACTGTTGATAATTGTCCAAAACATTAACTACAGCTGCTGTTGCAATAATTCCAACTCAACCAGTTTTCGCTCTAGCCTCTCTACAGTTACGAATTCTTTCATCAAATTTTTCGGATTCTCCTCCTCTGTTTTTCCAACTCTTAAGAGCTTCTGCAGAAACCCTAATTATAGTTCAATCAACTCCTGCCGGCTGCCATCCGTCGTCGTCTGCCACCCGTCGGAGCCGTCGCCCGCCCGTCCCCACTTGATTTAAAATTTTTGACCCCCTATAAAAAGATTTTGATTCCGCTATTGGAGACATAAAAGAATAGAAAAATTAGAGACAGATCTGCTCTTGTGCGGAACCATGCACGCATAAGTAATCTCCAAAGAGCGAGCTAGCTGGCTATTATATGTTAAACTACTTTACCTACATCCATCCATGCATGGCCACTTGCAAGCACACAAGTGGCATAACTCATTGGTCAAGACACATGTGAAGGTTTCATGTATGCATGCATGTTTTTCACCTTCATTTAATTTATTTATATACATACATACATACCACCACACAACCGGTGGTTGGTGGTTGTTTTGTGTACTTTATACTTTTTTTAAAAAATATATATATTTTGACATTATAAATTTTGGATCAATTATACTCTTCCCGTTAACGAAGCTGCCAATTTAGAGTACACTTCATCTGATCTTCCTAACAAGACAGGAAGAAAGAACAAATTTTATTGACACATGGTAAAAATAATATTTAATAACAAAATATATTATTTTCTTCTTTTTCTCTCTCCCCCATCTCCTTCCTCGTTCATTTCTTCTGCAACCTAAAAACCTCAGTAATTAACTCTCCTGTAAATTACTCCCTATCATTCATTTCTTATGCACATCCTCGTTCCCATCGCCGAAATGGCGACGCCGCCACCTGCGCTCTCCGCTGCCACCACCGTCCCCGCCGTAACTTCAAAAACCCCACCCAATCCTCACTGTCTTCCTCCTCTTCCGATTCCAATCTCCGAATAGTAATTGGCATCGAATACCTATCAACTGTAGCCCTTCTCTTTTCAAACCCACCTCAACAAATACATTGACTCTGCTAATGAAGCTTTAGAAGATTTGTGAACCCTAATTGTTGTTGACCCGAATCAAAAGGTTACGATTTCATGCCGCATATCAAGTCATTTTAATGGTCGAGCCAACTACCGTGGGTTGGGCAAATCCTCAACCCAAATCCTATTGATAATTCAGGAGGCCTAGCGGTTAGCAGAATAGAAAGATACGGTTCATCCGATCCACTTAAAGCATGCATCTTCTTCTACCTGGAGCTGGAGCATGCATTTGGGATTTTCAGTTTTAAATTTTGCATCTTAGTTATGTAAGGAATATTGTGAATGCTACAGAATATTCACAGAACAGAGCTAAACCAAGACACTAAATTTAATGTGAAGAGAACTAGAGAAAACACCATGGCTCTTGGGTAACCATAAAGAAAGATTTTTACCTTAGTGACTGTGTTGTATCTTTTTTATTTTAACATGGAGGAGGCTCTTATTCTCCTACTCCATCCTCGACCAAAAAACTCATGGCCAAACCCCATATGAGATGGGAATCTATGTGGCAGTGCATTAGCCAAACTCCTGTTGTGACCAGATAAAGAAATACAAATTTATTGTTCATTCACAATTTGACATTGTTGTTGTTCATTTAAAACACTTATATTTGGGGACAAGTGTAGGCAAAATTCTGTTGTGATCTGTTTTTTCCCCTCTTAAATATCTTTTCTTCCTTGTTTATAGTGATGGTAATTGAAGATTAGAGTTTTGTTTATGGAGAGCGCTGTGACCGATTATCTGACATTCTGTTGGTCTGATATTAAATTTGGACAACACTAATAGTATATTTGTAGGAGTTTGAATGAACTTTGTGCTTGATGAAATTTGCCGGATTGAGGCTGGGAATTGAAGAGGAATTGGATAATTTGGGGCTGAGGTTTGCAGCGGCAATAATGGCGGTTCAGTACTGGGGCTTAGGGTTATGGGATTGCAGAATTAAGCGAAATGTGAGAAAGAGGAGGAAAATAGAGAAGGAGAGAGAAAAGTCGGAAAGAGTCGGTCGCCTATCACATACATCCGTTTGTCTAGTTGAATTTATTTGTAACGGTAAGTATATTTTTGAAAGAAACAGTATAAAGTGCACGATAGATATCGGCCTAAATGTGAGAGGCATTTTTTGGACTTTTACCATATATAAAATATGGATGAATTAAATAGAACGTAGTGTTTAAACTCAAAAAATAGTCATGCATGCATGTTAATATTCATCAATTTGGAAGGCCTAATTAAGGCCCTAAGGCATGCATGTGAAGTCGTATTTCTAACACTGAAAAAGTATATATGTTTTTGGTGCATGGCTTATCTTAATTTGTCAATGAAGACCTTTGTTTTTCTATGCCAAATTATTGTCGTTTCTGGTGTGGGTCTTATGCAAAACCAAAATTTAAAGTCTTACTTGCTAACCAAAGATTAGGTTCTTCTCTTTTCCTCAACTTGTTTACATGCATTTCATTATCACTTTCTATCTTTACGGTAATAATTGGTCTAAGATGTAGACTCTTGAACTTTAATTACTTTGTCCATATGATCTTTCTTTCTTTGTTTGTTAATATATAGAATTTCTCACTTGAAGTACGGCCCCTAGGCCCTAACTAACTTTACTTTCTTCAAATACTCTCAATTTCAAATTAAATATATCGCATTCAGAGCACAATTAAAACTTTCAAAATGATAATTTTGAAAAAATATTAATCGAAAAGTCAGATGTAGATATATACAATCTAGATAGTGTTAATTATTTGTTTTCAAAACACGAGTTGAAAGGTAAACAAAATAAATTTTATATATATATATATATATATATATATATATATATATATATATATATATATATATATAACAGTACTGATGATCGATCTAAAGCATGAATACAAAATAACATATGATTAAAAGTGATGGACCTGCATGACCATGCATATAACTTTAACCAAATCTTCTTTATCAAGGCCAAGATTTTCTCTAATACCCACTACCGGATTAAAAACTTCACACTTATGTGTCAAGTTAATTTATCGTTTTAATTAAAGTTAATTTACCCATTTATTCAATTCAAGTTTAAATGTTAATTTAATTACCAACCAATTTTTAATTTAAAGTTTAAATTAAATTAAACTTTAATGGTTGAGTGGATTGTGTTGAGAGTTTTGTGTGTATTTCCGATCTAGGTTGTGGAGTAATATAACTATTTCTTTCTTAATGTCTTTATCTACTTCTAAAATAGTTTGGGCACTTTTATATTAGACTTCAATTCATAATTAATAATCATTCCCTTCCAAATTATATATATAAGAATAAGTTTTGTAACACCCAATTTCATATAGAAAGGTACAAAAAAAATTGATTGTGTATAAAAAATTAAATTACTAACAATAATATTTTTAATTATGACATTTTAGGTGAGCATATGGTGGTATAAGATGACCCCAAGAAAATATATTGTGGTAGTGGTTTAAGACTTTATTTGATAATACTTATTTTACCTTATAAATATATATAGACACAAAAATAATGATATGTTAAATAATAATTTGTGTGGTCTTTTTTATTATAAAGCGGTCAGGGGGTGTTTAGTGTAATCATGTCACATTAATTTTTTTTTCTTTTATCTTTACAAATATAATCATATTATTATTTTATCTTTTTTATATTAATTTTTTAACATTTTTATTTTATTCTCTAAATTTTATAAAAAATTTATTTTATACCACATGCTCTAAGGATCAAATAATCAAAACATACAAATCATATCACAATCTCATTCGACAATTTCTCATCCATAAAACTGAAAAAATCCAGATAAGATGATAAGCTGACGTGGCAGAAGCCCCAATTCCCCTTATTTCACATCTTCTCCATCCTCTCTCCAACCCACAACCAATCACCATGGCTTCTCCAACCCTAATCTCTCCCACTACCTCCACCCCAAAACCACTCGTCACACCCATCCGATCCCCCACCACCACCGCCGGTACCACCAACTCAGTACCCACGCGCCGCCGCGAGTTCATCTCACTGGCCGCCGGTATTATCTGTCCAACATTAGTACTCCTCCCGGTGACGTCTGCATGGGCCGCTTCGGACGAAGAATACGTGAAGGACGCTGGAGAGGTGATCAGCAAGATCAGAAGCACCATTACCAAGGACAGAAATGATCCTGACATTGCTGATGCGGTGGCCGAACTTAGAGAAACTTCAAATTCATGGGTTGCCAAGTACAGGAAAGAGAAAGCTCTGCTTGGGCGATCCTCATTCCGTGATATTTATTCGGCGCTTAACGCAGTTTCCGGCCATTATATTAGTTTTGGACCGACGGCACCGATCCCGGCGAAGAGGAAGGCCAGAATATTAGAAGAGATGGATACAGCTGAGAAGGCTCTACAGAGGGGAAGATGAAATTAAGGGAGAATATAATTAGAGAATGTTTTGTATTAGAGTAATTATAATTAACCTAGTACCATAATTTATACGCTCGTATAAATTATATGAAAATTTGCATCGTCCTTTGCATTTTAAAAAAAATATACTAAGTGCCATTTTAACCCAATCATTCAACATGATTGTATGTGGATTATGAGGCTATTGCTATATATATATATATATATATATATATATATATATATATATATATATATATATATATAGGCCGAATCCTGTCCGGGGACATGTTTAAAATCCGGACCTTTTTTTTTGTTTTTTTTGAAACAACTAAAAAAAATTATGGAACTGGAATTTTTGCATAATACAGTGTTTTGGGCGTAATTTGGATGCCTATACCAAAACATTTATGTACAGTCTGGGCAGTCTGTACATACATTGGTTGGTATAGGTATTAAAAACACACCCAAAATATTGTATTATGAAAAAATTTCAGTCTAATTCAAGCTATTTTAATATAATTAAAATTATTTTTCCATATATCATGAGAATCTTTTGAGTATGTAAAGAATTAGTTTAAAACATAATTATTTCATTCTCATTATCTAATTAATTTCATACTCCATTAACAATGGAAATTTTTATTAATTTTGAGTTTGAAAATGTTTTAAATTTCATCTTATAATTTTGAAACAAATTTAATATTATTTATAATTTTTCTTGTGAACTCTTGAGAAGTTTTTGGAATGTTTATCTAACTTTTTTTTTGTATACTGGTATAAAATGAAACTAGATTATATATAACTAACAAAAATATTAAGGGGCACACTGAGTTGGATTGGACTTGCATTACGAGTTCTTAATTAGTCATATTTTTTGGATTTACCAATGCTCATGCAACCTTCATGGACATAATGAATCGAATATTCAATGAATATTTAGATCATTTCGCGGTTGTCTTTCTTGATAACATTTTCATATACTTCAAGAGTTGTGTGGATCATGAACGACACTTAAGATTGATACTCTAAAAGCTATGTGAGAATAAGTTATATGTCAAGTTAAAGAAATGTGAGTTATAGCTTGAGAAAGTAACGCTCCTTGGGCATGTGATCACTAAACAAAGAATATCAGTTGACCCTACAAAAATTAAAGCAATATTAAATTGGGAGTAACCTAAGACAGTAACTGAAGTACGAATCTTTCTAGGCCTAGATTGTTATTATCAGATATTTATAAAAAGATTCTCTCGAATTTCTACTCCATTAATTAAGTTGACTTGCAAAAGCACAAAATTTGAATGGAACAAAAAATACGAGAAGAGCTTTCAAGAACTCAAAAAAAAACTCGTTTTAGCCCTTGCTTTTACCATACGATCAGGAGGATTTGTCATCTACAACGAGATTTCAACTATATGTCTAGGTTATTTTCTCATTCAACACAAAAAAGTTATAGATTATGCCATCAACAACTCAAGAAATATGAGAAGAATTACCCTACTCATGATCTAGAGTTGGCAGCGAACGTTTCCACATCGAAGATTTGGAGACATTGCATATACGGGAAGAAAGTGGAGATTTATACAGACCATAAAAGCTTCAAATAATTTTCACTCAAAAGGAGCCCAACATGGAATAACGACATTAGTTTAAGTTGTTGAAGGATTATGATCATACCATTGAGCACCCCTCTAGAAAGGTAAACATGATAGTTGACGCATTAAATAGAATATCATATGCGAGTACAAGTGCAATACTGATAACACAAGAGCGCGTTTTGTATGACTTACAAAAAATGTAAATAAAGTTAAAAACACCAGAGACTTGCGTGAAGATTGCAAATGAACGAGTAGAATTGGCTTTAATCGATAATTATTCAAGCCACTAATCCAGAACTAGTGAATATGATGAAGAAAGTACAAGAAAGTGATATTCCAGAAGTGAGAATCAATGAACAATAGATACTTTGAGTCAACTCTCGACTCTATGTCCCTAACGACTCTAAGTTGAAATATAAAATCATGATAGAGGGACACAACACACCATTTGCAATCCACCTAAAAGTATCAAAATGTATCGTGCCCTTTGACATACATTTTGGTGGAACAATATGAAGAGAAAGACCAAAAATTTTATCTCAAGGTGTTTAACATGTCAATGTGTCAAGGCAGAGCATCAAATACCTAAGGATCCATTACAACCAATTGATGAACTAGGATGAAAGTAGAAACACATTAATATTGATTTCATGAGAGGTTTCCCCAAAGTTTCCCAAGGTTTGGACGCACTTTATGTCATTGCAGATAGATAGACCAAATTACTTATTTCTTGTCCATACGAGAAAATTTTTCACTTGAACGTATTGCCAGTATATACATAAGTGAGATTGTGAGATTACACGACATGCCAGTATCCATAATTTCTGATTGGGACCCTAGATTCACTTCACGATGTTGGATTATCTTACAAAAAGCAATAAGCACTGAGTTGCGATTCAATTTTGCATACCATCTCCGAACGGACAAGCAGTCAAAAAGGACAATCTAAACTCTCGAAGATTTATTAAGACTTTACGTACTAGATTTTAAGGAAAGTTGGGACAAGTACTTACCCATGGTTAAATTTTCTTACAACAACAACAATGATCAAGCAAGTATAGACATGACTTTATTTGAGGCTTTGTATGGTTGAAAGTTTTGCACTCCGATATGCTGGAATGAGGTAGGAGAAGTAACATTGTTAAGACGAGAGTTGGTACACATAACTACAGAAAAATTCAAATGATCTGACAATTAATACAAGCAGCACAATAACGACAAAAGAGTGATGTTAATCATAATCGAAGGAACAGGGGATTCAATGTCAAAGACCATGTATTTTTACATGTTGCTCCATGGAAAGGAGTTATGAGATTCAAAAAAAGATGAAAGCTCAACCCTCGATTTATTTCCCTATTTGAAATCATCGACCGAGTAGAAATTTTGTCCTGCAGACTAGCTCTACCACCAAACATCTCCTTCATTTATAGCGTTTTTCACATATTCATATTACATAAATATGTGAAGGGCCCAAACTACAACATTGAATTAGAACTAGACAAGATAACATGGGATTTAACATATGTAGAAAAACATGTCAAGATATTCGATAAGAAGGAATAAATCATACGCTCAAAAGTTATACATCAAGTCAAAATTCTATGAAAAAATCATAATAAAGTGAAAATGACCTGGGAACAAGAATTTGAAATGAAATCTAAGAATCTTTATCTTTTTGAAATGTCAGTTACGTCAATTTCAAGGGCCCCAAATTTAAATAAATAAAACTTAATTTTCTTTATAAATATTATTCTAAACTATAAGGTGTTAAATTGATAAAAAGAAAGGGGGTTAAAGTTAAGGATGATATGTGTAAATTATAAAAAATAAAAAGAATGTCAAAAAAATTCGATAAAGTACGACAACACTGAAATAACCAATCATTGGTGTATTCCACCACAAAATAATTGTCGGATAAAAAAACGTCAGAAAATTTTTTTTAAATAAAAAATTATCGGCGAAATTCTTACCTTTAACTATTAAAATACCTAATGATAATATTCCACAGCAACACACGGTATTCCATAGTAACACACGGTATTCTATAATATTTTATATTATTGAATCAATAACTGTCACAATAACAAATGCACAATATTTCACATTATTGAACCAATTACTTTCACAATAATAAATGCACAATATTTAATATTATTGAATTAATATTGTCACCGTAGTAAGGGTAGTAATGAAAAGTTACATAATTAAAAGTTACGGGTATTTAATAATTAGACAAACTCATTATTTGAATAACATTGCATACTTAAATATATGTGATATTTTTATATTATGTTAATAATATAGAAGATGGATAATATAATAATAATTAGGAATAGTAAATAAAAATTTAATCCTAAATTATAAAAATATGGATAATTAATATATGGTAGATTAAAAGTAATATTGAAATATCAAAAAATATGAATAATTAATGTGTGGTATATTATAGATAATCTTGAAATATGAAAAGTGTGGTTAAATATTGATGTGTGGTAGATGTTGGTTAAGTTTTGCCTATATATAAATATGGAGCTTAACATGCGGAGTTTCATAACTTTCTTGTTTATCCTTCCTTCCAATCTTTAAAAATTACTTAGTGCAAGTGTCTCTCTGAGTGTGTTAAGATTATCTTAAGTATTGGTGAATATCAGTAAGAGTGCAAGAATTGTTCAACATAGTTTTTCTATAAAAGTTGCACAAGTACACACATCACACAATTTTTACAACTCTTTCTTTATAATATTTATTTTCCAAAGCTTCATCTAGAATATTTTTTTTAAAATATTATTTTATTTCTTCAAAAATTATTTTAAAATTTATTCTACTCTATTTTATACACTACACAAATTTATATTATCAAGTCACTTTTGACGATTTCATTATATATGAGTTAGTGTACACTATGGAGCTTATATATATATATTGATCAACTATATAAAAAATGACATCTAGTCATGTGTTAAAGTAAGGGATATCATTTTATTAAATTTATTATGGTAAGAAAGTATTGTTCGTTTCTACAACTCTTAACATTAAACGAAAAAAATTCTTGAAATAATTACAATTTTCTTAATAGTTGATGTTTCATCTACCTTCATTGTTGAATTTTAACCATTATATTTAAACTAAGAACCTTAAATATTATTGTTGAACTCCAATCGATATTATGAATATCGCATTGACAATTTTGGACATTATTGAACTCTGAATAATATGAATTACAAATCTCTAATGTTTATTATTTATCTTATTATTCTTATTATATTTTGTTCATCATTTATATCATCAGGACTTAAGTTGTTGTGAATGTATTTGGCTTGAGTGCATAGAAAATATGGATGTTGAGTGTCTTTAGCCTGTGTGGTAAGTGCACGTGGAGAAAGTTATGTGACGCTCCCAAAATAGGTCCACACGACCCATTATGAGTCGCCATATATCACACTATAAAAATCAAATATAAATTTCATTTATACAACTGTTGAACTGTTGTATAGAATACGACCACAGTTAACTGTGAGTTTTAATACAAATGTATGTAACTCTCATGGTGCTTCGACCACATCCTTACAATGATACTTTACATAAAAGTATAGTCAAAAACTGTTTTAAAAATTAAAATCTTAGGGAAGTGCTCAAGGAAACCTTCGTATATGGGAGGTCATGCGTCTAGGTTATGATAGATATCATATATTCACAGAATTATCCTTGGTTGACTCAATAGACCCCAAAGAAAAATGAGAAGATTACTATTATCTTCTTTCCAATGGTGAGTCTTCTCTTAACATATAACTATCTCCACTGTCTCTAAGTGAAAATTATATTTCAAATAAACTCCAAGATCATATAGGTAGTGCTCGTAGATATACTCAGCAAGTGGATGTGCACAACTCTGTCTTATAATAACACGAGGTTGTATGTCATTAGACATCTTGTATGATAGTGGCAAAACATGTAGCATCCCCGAATTCGGGTCCCAAATCGTCGCGGATCCGGTACGCTAATTCTATCACTAATGCGGAAGATATAAATATACATTATTTATACATTAAACTTTTACACATCATTCCCAAGGTCTACAACCTTAACTTAATACATACCTTCAATATCTTAGAAGATTTACAATGCTATTTTCATCAGAAAATTTAATAAATCTAACTGCAACGCAATTTAACCTTGCACTCAGACTTTGCCTCTGTCCTTATTCAAGCTTTCATCTTAATCTGAAAATTTTATCATGATATAGCAAAGGTGAGCAACAAATTTGCCCAGCAAGTTTTACATACAATGAAGATATATCATGATTGAATAGAATGAATAAGCTTTCAAGTTTTCAACAATATAATAATTGTGAAATAACATGAATCAAGTTTCAATGATTGAATGACTGAACCAATGATATTGGATGTCAACAATTAACATGAACAAGTTTAACTGAAACCTATGGTAATGAAGGTGATCAGCCTCTCATACCTGATGAACATAAACAACATGCACAATGTGCGAATCAATAAATTATTGACGTGGTATAATCAACAATAATTAACCACTAACATGCTTTGAATTAACAACTCAAGTTGAGTTAGGAAACTTGCCTGTACCGTTTATTACCGCTATGCAATCTAATTTAATCTCTTATGAAAGACCTATCATTAATTAAGATCGATCCACCAATTAGCATAATACATTTTATCTCTCAACATGATTACTCAAATAATAAATTAGCTAACATTTAGCCACATAATTAAACATTGAATAATTCTTTAACTCATTAGTAATATTATTATCCCTTAATAATATTACTATCACTTAACCATTATCTTAAACTTTTGTCTAATATATATTTTTTTATAGAATATTTCTCATTCACAAATATTATTAATCATTTAATAATATTTAGATCCTTTACTAATATTATTAATCATTTAATAATATTTTAATCACCTTCTAATATTATTAATCATGTAATAATATTTTACTTATTTCATAAATAATAAAGGTCTCACACATTTTAAGATGTAAATATTTTACATCTTGAAACTTAAACCAATTAAATTTTATTTCAGAAATATCTTTTACCTCTACTCGCAAATTTGGAGTTTAAACAGCTAATGTATAGCTTTTATAGTAAAAATCAATTTACTATATTATTTCTTTAATTTAAAAATGACTTTTACTTCAGTTTGTCCGTTCATTAGTCAACACTGACCGTTGTCTCATAAATAAAACTTTTATCTCGCTAGCGCATTCGCTTTATTTTTCATTTTACGATTATTCGCATTTTTGTTTCATATATATATATATATATATATATATATATATATATATTACGTTACATAAATTTCAGCTCAAAAACTACATTTCGAGCACCGAAAACCTCAAAATATCGTAAATCTCTTATTAAATCTCCCGTCGAATATTATTAATATATAATAATATTTTACACTAAGGTTATCAACCTTTTAATAACATTCTAATCCAATACTACTAATAATATCTCAATACAATATTATTAGTCACATAAAAATAATTTATGACATTAATCACATAAATAAACAATTTATTTCAATTGTTTTTCCTTTCCGTAATCAATAAACTCGTTTAAACATTCTAAAATGTCATAAACATCATAACACTATAAACCCGACCCAAAACTTCATTACAAACTTGCATAAGCCAATGCTCAAGGGTCTCACATCATAAATCACATTTTTCCTATTTTTGGACAATTTGATTTTCGAAATATTTTTGGATCTTACCCAGCCTCACTAAAACAGCCATAACTCTCGCGTTTTAAAACATTTTTGAGTGATTCTTGAGCCCACGCGAAGATAACTTCCAGGGCTACAACTTTTATCTCACGACATTTTTCCAGAATCCGAACTAATCAATCCAAAAATTTACATAAAGGAGACTGTTCGGGATTTGGTGGAACAGTTTTATTTTGCACCTTCCGAACGCTATAACTACCTCATCCGGAATCGGAATTAGTCCGTTCTGGAGTCTATGGAAAGCTAAATCAGAGTACTACAACATACCAAAAGCCCAGAAGTTTTAAAGCACAAAAACTGGACGAATTTACCCCCGATTCAGACTGCCCCGAGTATGTCCATAAAACCGGGACTGTTTTGGCTAAAACAGTCACTACACCATGAAAACTCAACATTTTTGAGTTCTATCACTTGGGTTAACTACTAAACACATATATCTAATATCCCTTTTTGACGGATCGCAAAAATGAGCTACAGATTTAAAATGGTGAATTTTTAAAATACATAGAAATTTTGGGTTTCTAAACTAGAAAAAATTTATTTTTCTCTTCTTTTGGTTTCAAACCAAATCAACACCCAAAATGGCTAAATCATACATGAATCCATATATATTACATAGATCTTAGGGTTTTAAACACCCAAATCAAAAACCCCTTCATCAATTTCTAAAAGAAATAAAACTTAGAGGGAGAAAATTTATACATTGCTTTTCTTCCTCATCTTCTTCTTCTCTTTCATGGAGATTTCCTCCATCTTTCCCCCATGAAGGGTTGTCGTCCCTCTCTTCTTCTTTCCCTCTCCTTCTCGGTTTCTCTCTTCTCTCTTTCTTCTCTCGTTCTTTCTTTCTCTTTTCTCTTTCTCTCCCTCTCTCTTTCTTCTTTTTAATCTTATTTCATCTCCTTCTTTTTCTAATTAGTAGCCGGTCATTTGGCCTTTATCACCCACATGTTAGCTTAATTTATTACTTTTATTTTTCTTATCAATTGGCCAACAAGTCCTTCCATAATTGGGCCAACACTTGGACATTTTAATTTATTGGGTTGGCTACTAATTAAAATAAACTTGAGCCTCCATAATTAAATAATTGTGCTATTAGCATACTAGCCCATTAAATTTAATATTGGGATAGTTTAACAATTTAGTTGCTCTTAATCACATTATCTACAAGTCTCATGCTTAATTAATCAATTGGGCTTGTTTAAACAATATAACCTCCTTAGTCCATTAAATCCAATTCTTTTGGGCTCTAAATAAATTATTGGGCTATGATGTTATTATAGACCATTACTTTTAATTCTAATCCATTCTACCCTTATCATTAAATTAGAGTTTACATGCACTCAAGTGAAATAAAAATTCTTACTTAAGTACATTTAATTTCTTAACCTAATTAGACTTGCTATAATTAGGCTATAAAATTAATTAACTGAGATGTATAAAATAAATCTCTTATAATTGGTATATATTCTAAATACCAAAATTCTCTCATCTCATAACCCTTAAGTTATTAAATTCTTCATTCCTAATATATAATTAGGATTACACTAGTTTATTTTATTTGTTTATATAATAAACAAATATAAACCATCACATAATCTTCATATTTCTTTACTCACATATTCGAACAAAACAATTTAATAAATTGTGACATGTTCCACAATTCTCTTAAATTAAGTCACTAGTATAAAAATAAAATATTAGGACCACTAAATAACGATAACCATTTAGGTTATTTAATTATCACACCTAATATATATATATATATATATATATATATATATATATATATATATATTAGGTTACTTAACTTAATTCTTACTTCACTCCTATATACAAAATAAATGTGTTCATATTATATAATGTATATTTATTTACTCATATCCATAATTCACATAATCATAACATATTTCACTTTTCACACTAATTTTAACTTTTCTCCATAAAAAGTCAACTGTTGACTTTGACCAAAAGTCAACCTTTATACATTTTGTGTTTATTGTCCATTCTGACTAAACTCGACGTTCCGGACGCAACAGATTAGTCCATGCTCCAAAATTCTATCTCTAACTCAAATTTTGAGTTTTAAATTACTCCATTCTCATTACTAATCGTATTAACTAACGACTTTATACTTATTCAAATTCTTATTTGTCAGTCAAGGAACACTCAAACTATGTCAATTACTAACATAGTTTTATCTTGATCATTATATCATTAACTTAATTCATCATTCTTCTTGCTAAAATATATAGCACCTTACTAAGTATATATATTTCTATACATATACTCATCTTCGTTTAACCTCATAGCATCTCTTCATGTGAAATCTTATCTCCAATAATAAAATTTCCATATGTACTTATATAACATTTCTTAGACTATTCCGTTCATATCGAATTTACAGGTATCGTAATACCTTATTCTTGATATTCCTTCAAGTACATATTAATTCATTTCTAGGGTTTTGAAATTTTATAACCCATATTTTCTCTATTCTTATTCGAATAACAAACTATATAGATTTTACTTGAAATAATAAAAAAAATTAAATAAATCCTCAAATTCTCATCTAGGTTTTATTCTTTAACCTTTATTCTAATCATTCAAGATTTTAAACATTTTTGGGTTGTCACAAAACACCCTTCCAAAGTTGGGTTCAACTCACCCTATCCGGTTCACTAAAATTAAATATCAAATGACGTATATAATACGACACACTTATCTAAAATTCTCAATAAAATTATTTTTATACTATTTAGGGAGAACCTCAAAAGCTATAGACCACCGTTCTATTCTCCTGTTATCCCCGCTCGACCCAGCTACACTCTTATTACCTGAAAGGAATTGTGAAGCAAAAAGGGTGAGCACAACTAGCCCAGTAAAAAATATCATGACTAAAGTTAATTTACATCATCAATAGCCTTCATGTGATGCCCCAAAATAAGTATATATCACCCATTTTGAGTCGTCAATAACATGGTACAGAAACAACTATAATTTTATTAATACATCATAAAAATTGTGAGTTTTAATACAAATATTGTCTTCCAGACAATATTCATACCCAAATAAATTCTCATCACAATTATTGATACATTATTTTATAAAAATAGTGAGGACTACTAAACAACTCTCTAGAACCGTCATTCCATACCCCGACTAGTACTCGCTACATTCTCGCCTCCTGAGAAGAAAAATGGAACAAAAAGGAAAAGGGTTAGCTCAATTAGCCCAGTAAAAAATATTATGACTAAGATAATATAGAACAAATTATCGTTAGTCTTCAACAGGGAAAAATAGATTATAATAGACAACAAGTTTGAGATCAATATTCGCAGCGGAAATAATAATTCATAGAAAAGTTACGTAGAGAATTAAAACTAATATTATCTATGAATTTAAAAGTCCATCATCAATATTTTATCCCTGTAACATCAATCAATATACATCATAAATTAAATATTCATCTTTGTACTACAGGCCAAAGATATTTATCAGTTGGTCATGTTCATCTCAACACATGTTCATCTTCGCACAACGGGCCAAAGATATTCATCATAAAATTATTAATCTTTGCACTACATGCCAAAGATATTCAGTTATATCATCATTTAGAACTGAAGATGATGAAAAATATTTTAAAGAAAACGAATCCAGTGAAACAAAAGAATAAGTTTTAAGGATTCCTCTTTCGATTTATCCGTGTCCAAAAATATCTCATAAATAATCATAATGGAGTAAAATTCAAGAATAATCAAAACATGGATACAATCAAAGCTAGTATCCATAATAGATATTTTGGATAAAAAATGAAATTTTAATTTTTCTGTGAATAGTGTCATATTCGTGAATAGTAACGTATACGTGAATAGTGCTGTATACGTGAATAGTAACTCTGACACAAAAAGACAAGAATTTCACAAGAAAAATACTGACAATATTCCAGCATAATGATATGAAAGAATTAATATCATTTTCAAAAATAATAATATCCCTTACCTCGAAAGAATTGTACTTCTGGCTGGAATACTGGTATAGTGTTGAAGGAAAATTGCACCGTATAACAATACTCAAAGTATCAAAATACTCACAAGAATACGCTCAATTTATCGATAGAGAAAGAGAGTAAAAACTTCAGTTTCTGGTGTGATTTTTAATTATAACCTAAGCACCCTATTTATAGGAAATTGCTTATAACGCCAAAGTAGAAAATTTAATAAATTAATAATATTTATTAACCAAATTCCTACGAA
Source organism: Panax japonicus (assembly GCA_020205505.1). Lineage (NCBI taxonomy): Eukaryota > Viridiplantae > Streptophyta > Magnoliopsida > Apiales > Araliaceae > Panax > Panax japonicus. The sequence goes on along the minus strand of CM035092.1, from coordinate 6,179,953 downwards.
CACCATTGCAAACTGAATTTAGCCACCTTGCACATGTTAAAGATGCCCATAAAATAAAAAAACATTTTTCTTGATTAAAATAATTAAAACTTCCAAAAATCAATTATTCTGGAATTTTGAAACATCAATAAATCATAATAAATAGCCCTTTGCCCTTTGTCAGAAAAATTCGAACCTCATGCCTTTCCTATAGAAAATTCCATTCTCTACAACTTTGCAGAAGAAAGTTTTTCCAAATATCAAACATAAATTGACCGAAATCCACAAACGGACGATTTTACAAGCTATAATCAAATTTTAGTCAAGAAATGGGGTCCACCGATACACAAAACATGTGTTAATCATTTAATGCAACAAAAATACTTTTTCTCCTCATATATCCCACATTCATTGTAAAAATATCACCATTATTATATTATTATAATATAATAATATATTTAAATGAATTATTTTATCAGAAAAAGATAAAATATTAATTTTCAACAATTGTCACATTAAAAAATTTTTCCATCTATATCCACATAAAATGAATATTTTCCTCATCATAAAAATTAATAATTAATTATTCACAAACAATGTTACAGAATCACATTACTGACAACCAGGCAGTTCCTAGAAAAGAGGGGGATTTCCAATAAGGATCTTTCCTTACTGGCGCGCAATTAGATGACCAAACCTCTCTTTAGACAGAACATTTTAGACATTGCCAATAATGTTATCCAATAATATTATTCAGATAATACGAATTATTGCTCCGATAATGGAAAATACTGTGTAGTGACAATTATTGAAACAACAATAATATAAAATATCAACGCAGTAATTATTGAATCAATAAAATAAAATACTGAACAGTAATTACTGTAACAATTATTGAGTAGTGACTTCTTACGTAAGAATCAATAATTGGTGCAATATCGTGTGCTACTGTGTTTTAACCACCGAGTATTTCAACAGTATTAACGGTAACAACTACGCCGTTATTTATAAACAACTTATATTTGTCGTTTTCTTCATCCAATCGCTTTCCGTTATGGGCCCACACAAGGCTGTGCCGTCGTACGAATATTCCTCGACAGTAAAAATATTCCACGACCAAACGAATATTCCCCAACAACAATGAATATTTTATAACCACTTGCTTATTTAAAATATTTGCGCATTTTACCCATAACTAAACACATTAATCAAATCAGCCCTTACTATTTCAAAATAATAAATTGAGGAAATTTAATTTTATTTATAATAAGTTGGGGTCTTACACTTCATCAGTAATAAATCAGAGATTTAGAACATATGGTAGGTGATAAAAATTTTCAACCATAGTTGCAACGGAACGGGCAATCCATTAGAAGAGTCAAATAGATCATCATATCTATTATCTTCTCTATCTTAAAAGTCCACCGATAATGTTTTATCCCTGTAACATCAATCAACAATTCATGTCCACAATCATATGAATAACTCATAATCATAATTGTAATTCTAAATTCATCTTCGCACTCAGGACGAAGAAAATTTTCATCACCTATCTTCACCTGAAATATCAAAAATCATGGTTATACCAAATCACAATTTCTGCTCATAATCATACTAATAAATTCATCTTTGCACTACGGTCAAAGATATTCATTAACAGTTCATCTTTTCACTACAGGTCAAAGATATACAACTGTATTTTAGAAGAGTCAAGTAAAAAATGATATCTACTATCTTTTACGAATTAAAAATTTATTTTCAATATTTTATCACTAAGACTCAGCTTAATAAATAATCCACATCATCGAATCACCCTTGCACTACGGTAAAGGATATTCGTTAATATCACATCCATGAATTAATATTTCATTGTTGAGACTCAGCTCAATAATTAATACACATCATCGAATCATCCCTGCACTATAGGCCAATGATATTCGTTAATATCACGACCACGAATTATCTATGCACTACGGGCCAAAGATAATCGTGTTTTCATCAACGGTCATGATCATGCCATAAAACAATTCATCTTTGTACCCTTGGACAAAGAGAATCCATAGTCATAATCATACTAAAAACTGTCCATCAATGCACTACGGGCCTATGAGGACTTTTACCACATCATTTGTAACATTGCGGTCATGATTATATCGAATAATTCCTGGTCATAATCATACCAAGTCTATCTATGCACTACAGGCCACATGTAACACCCCAGTCCCACATCGAAAGATAGGGGAAAAATTTGTCTGCATATAAAGAATTAAGTAACTACCAATAGTACCTTCAAGTCATGACCTTTTGGGAGCCTGTGGTGGGCTAGATGACCCAAGAAGATACTATTGGGCCAGTGGTTTAAGGCCTTATTGTGATGGATTCGATTCAGACTTGGGATTTGACCCAAGATTTGTTCCGGACTCGGGATTTGACCCGGGTTATTTCTTATGGTATCAGAGCCGACTCTCGAAAACTCGGATCGGGTCATCCGATCGAGTTGCCGGAGGTGGGGACACGAAGGCTGGTGGTATTATCCCACAATGGAGAGATGAAGGTCCGGAGGTGGGGACACGAAGCCAGCCGGTATTATCCCACAATGGCTAGAGAGGCAAAGATCTTTGGGCCGTGTGTGTGATCGGTTCTGACGGGGACGTCAGAAATTTAAGTGGGGGAGTTTGTAACACCCCAGTCCCACATCGAAAGATAGGGGAAAAATTTGTCTGCATATAAGGAATTAAGTAACTACCAATAGTACCTTCAAGTCATGACCTTTTGGGAGCCTGTGGTGGGCTAGATGACCCAAGAAGATACTATTGGGCCAGTGGTTTAAGGCCTTATTGTGATGGATTCGATTCAGACTTGGGATTTGACCCAAGATTTGTTCCGGACTCGGGATTTGACCCGGGTTGTTTCTCCACAGATGACTTTCATCATAATATAAGTATGAAGATAATGACAATAATATAAAAAATCAATCAAATGAGATAAAGGATAAAATATTAAACATTTATAATACAATTTATCCAGCGTTCAATAATAACCAAATGTTATTAATCACTTAATAATCTCATTATCAAATATCATTAATATTATAATAATATTTTAATCATTTCTTAAACTTATAAATAATTTAATTTAATTATTTACACTTTATCAAATAATGCATTTAATCATTCAAAAATACCATACTCATAAGATTTCATCATCAATGATCACATCCCTCGTCAAAATTTTTCATATACCCTATATAGGATTCCCAAGCCATAAAATCCTATTTTCCAATTTTATTACTTCACATAACACATTTAATTCATTTACTCATAACTAATTTATTTTCATGAAAAATACCAAATCAGTCCCAAAAATTTTTTTTTTCTAAGATTTAGCAGAATATAGTCCCATATTGAACATATATTTTTTTCAAAATTTTTAAAATTCACTTACTATTTTTCATATGGCTAAAACTGCCAAATATTTAGACATTTATCATAAATTGTACTTTTGTCCAAAAATTCTGAAATTTACAGGATATAATCTTGTTATATACATGTACTTCCAATAAAAATTTTACCAATTTTGGAGTTAACCACAAGGAGTTATAAGGGTTTATTTTTAAAATAGTATTTTCCTATAAAATTCATAACTCCTAATCTATACATCCAAAAATCGCTATTTTTGGACACATTCTAGAAAACTCATCAAATTATCATTTCAATTTTTTCTAGAATTTTTGAGGGACAGAAAAATTACGAAACTGTCCTTGGCAGAAACCCCTTTTGAATGAAAACACTATTCATATGAATACGAAGGATCATTCACCATGCATGCGGTAATCCACATAGACAGGTTATTCTAACAAAATAATAAAGAATGAAATAACTGAAGAATTCACCATGCACGCGATAGACCGCACAGACAGGTTATTCCCAACAGAATAATAAAGAATGGAATAACAACGAAATTCACCATGCATGCGATAGACCGCACAGACAGGTTATTCTAACATAATAATAAAGAATGGAACCAGGTCATGCGTAAACGCACAGACAAGATATTCTGACAGAATAATAAAGAATGGAATCAGGTCATGTGTAAACGCATAGACATGATATTTTGACAGAATAATAAAGAATAGAACCAGGTCATGCGTAAACGCACATACATAATATTTCGACCGAATAATAAAGAAAAGAATAACAGAAGAATTTCACCATGTATATGGTAGTCCGTGTATACAGGTTATTCCAACAGAATAATAAGGAATGGAATAACAATAGTTTCTTCATGAATATAAAAGAAATAATACCCCTTACGAGTACAACAAATAATATCCATTACCTTAGAAGAAACTGGATATATGAGTAGTGAAGTAGCATAATACTTTTCTTCTTTCTCTCTATAGTTTCTCTCTCTAGAGTTTCAGTGAATTTGTAAGAAATAATGAAGGAATGAGCTTTTATTTATAGGAGAATAGACTGAATAGTAACTAATTCATGAACGGTCCAGATTGATTTACTTTTAAACGGACGGTCCATATTGATTTACTATGCAGTATTAATAAAATATTCTAATAAAACAAAATCTTTTAAATAAAATATAATATATTCTATTTATAATCTAATAAAACGAATAACTTTATAAAAGTATTATGTTTTATATAAAAAGATTTTACTATGCAAATACTATGCAGACACTATACAAACATTATGCATAATAGAATATTATATATTCTATTTATAGTCTAATAAAATAAATAACTTTATAAAAGTATTCTGTTTTATATAAAAAGATTTTACTATGTAAACACTATGCAAACACTGTGACGCCCCCAAAATAGGTATACACACCCATTCCGAATCATCAAAAATATGGTACAGAAATAACTACAACTTTATTAATACAATTATCGTGCAAAATACGACAACACATAAACTGTGAGTTTAAATACTAATATTGTCATCTAGACAATATCCATACTCAAATAAGTTCTCATTACAATTATTGATATATTATTTTACAAAAATAGTGAGGACTATTAAAACAACTCTCTAGAACCATCATTCCATACCCCGACTATAACTCGCTACATTCTCGCCTCCTAAGGAGAAAAATGGAACAAAAAGGAAAAGGGTGAACTCAACTAGCACAGTAAAGAATATTATAACTAAGATAATATAGAACAAATTATCGTTAGTCCTCAACAGGGAAAATCTGAGAGAATATATAATAGACAACAAGCTTCAGATCAATATTCGCAGAGTTAATAATAATTCATAGAAGAGTTACGTAGAGAATGAAATCTACTATTATCTATGAATTTAAAAGTTCATCATCAATATTTTATCCCTTTAACATTAATCAATATATATCTTGAATCAAATATTCATATTTTCACTACAAGCCAAAAATATTCATCAGTTGGTCATGTTCATCTCAACACCTGTTCATCTTTGCACTACGGGCCAAAGATATTCATTAGAAAATCATTCATCATTGCACTACAGGCCAAAGATATTCAGTAATATAATCATTTAGGACTTAGGATGATGAAAAATATTTTAAAGAAAACGAATCTAGTGAAACAAAAGAACAAATATTAAGGATTCGTTCTTTAAACAATCCTAGTTCAAAAATACTTCATAAATAACTATAGTGGAGTAAAATTTAAGAATGATCAAAACATGGATACAATCAAAGCTAGTATCCATAATAGATATTTTTAGACAAAAACAAAAATTTAATTTTTCTGTGAATAGTGCCGTATTCGTGAATAGTGTTATATTCGTGAATAGTGCCGTATATGTGAATAATAACCCCAACACTAAAGACAAGAATTCTACAAGAAAAATCTTACTAATATTCTGGCATAATGATATTAGAAAAAATAATATCATTTTAAAAAAAAATAACATCCCTTACCTCGAAAAGACAGTACTTCTAACTAGAATACTGGATATAGTGCTGAAGGAAACATGCACCGTATAACAACACTTAAAGTATCAAAATACTCACAAGAATATGCTCGATAATATAGAGAGAGAAAGAAAGAGAAAACTAGTTTCTGGTGTGATTTTTAATTCTAACCTAAACACCCTATTTATAGAAAATTGCTTAGAACACCAAAGCAGAAAATTTAATAAAATATTAATATAATTACAAAATTTTCTTACGCCCACTTTGAAAAACTGAACTCAGCACATTTGCAATACTAGTGGGGCCCACCAACTTGTTGAAAATGTTTTTCTTAAAAAAACATTTTAAACTCCAAAAATTAATTATTCCGAAACTTCGGAACTTCAATAATTCATAATAAATAGCCCTTTAATCAAAAAAATTCAAATTTTATGTCCGTTCCATAGGAAATTTAATTCTCTACAACTTTGCAGAAGAAAGTTTTTCCAAATTTCAAACAGAAATTGATTGAAATCCACATACGGACGATTTTGCAGGATATATAAAATTTCAGTCAAGAAATGGGGTCCACAAACATGAAAAACATGTTTTAAATATTTTTAGTAACAAAAATACTCTTCCTCCTCATATACTCATATATCCCACATTCATTATAAAAATATCACCATTATTATATTATTATAATATAATAATATATTTAAATAAATTATTTTATCAGATAAAGATAAACTATTAATTTTCAACAATTGTCACATTAAAAATTTTCTCCATCTATATCCACATAAAATGAATATTTTTCTCATCATAAAAATTAATAATTAATTATTCACAAATAATATTACAGAATCACAATACTGACAACCAGACCGTTCCTAGGAAAGAAGGGCTTTTCAATAATGATTTTTTCTTACTGGCGTGCAATTAGGTGACCAAACCTATCGTTAGACAGAACTTTCTAGACATTGTCAATAATGTTATCTAATAATATTATTCAAATAATATGAATTATTGCTCCGATAATGAAAAATACTGTGTAGTGATAATTATTGAAACAACAATAATATCAAATATCAACGTAGCAATTATTGAATCAATGATATAAAATATTGAACAGTAATTACTGCAACAATTATTGAGTAATGTCTTTTTACGTAAGAATCAATAATTGGTGCAATACGGTGTGCTACTGTGTTTTAACCACCGAGTATTTTAACAGTATTAACGGTAACAACTACGCCGTTATTTATAAACAACTTATACTTGTTATTTTCTTCATCCAATCGCTTTTTGTTATGGGACCCACAAAAGGCTGCGCCGTCGTACGAATATTCCCCGACAGTAAGAATATTCCACGACAACAATGAATATTTTATAACCACTTGCTTATTTAAAATATTTGTGCATTTTATCCATAACTAACCACATTAATCAAATCAACCCTTACTATTTCAAAATAATAAATAGAGAAAATTTTAATTTCATTTATAATAAGTTGGGGTCTTACAAATACTATGCATAATAAAATATTATATATTTTATTTATAGTCTAATAAAATAAATAACTTAATAAAAGTATTCTGTTTTATATAAAAAGATTTTACTATGCAAATACTATGCAGACACTATGCAAATACTATGCATAATAAAATATAATACATTCTATTTATAATCAAATAAAACAAAACTTTATAAAAAGTTTTCTGTTTTATATAAAAAAATTCTGTTTTATTATATTTATAATAATAATAAAATAAAACTTATCACCTTTATTATAATTCACAATATTAATCGACTAGGTTGTTCCCAGAAAAGAAGGGGCTTTTCAATAAGGATTTCTCCCTATTGGCGCGTAATTAGGTGACCAAACCTCTCCTTGACAGAACTTCTAGACATCGTTAATATTACAAATAATAATATTAATAACTTTGTTATCTCAATTATTGATTTAATAATATATAAAATACTGATAATAATTGAATCAAATAACGTGAGATACTATGCAATAATTATTGTAGCAATAATTGAACAAAACTGAGTGATTTCTCACGTAAGTATCAATAATTAATACCATGTGCTACTATACAACCACGCGTATTACTGTACTTTTAACACCGGGTGTTTCAACAGTTAACAGTAAAACTTCCGCCGTTATTTTCATAAAAATATTTTTTGTCGTTTTCTTAATTCGACAATAATTTCGTTGTGGGGTCCACCAATGATTGTGCCGTTGTACGAATATTTCCTGATAAAAAGAATATTCCCCGACTAATCGAATATTCCCCGACAGAACGAATATTTTATATCAATTTACTTACTTTGAAAAATTTTCACATATCACCCTTAACTTTAAACTTTTATCAATTTAACTATTTACCAAAATATAAAAATTGAATACACTTTCCCTCTAATTTTATGTAATACACAACTTATTTGATTGAATTATCTTTTTAGTAATGGTCAAAATACGTTAATAGATTGTTGATAATATTAAGATCAATCATATCAAAAATTAGAATCATAAAAAATATATTTACCGTTAAAAGTTTGAAATAATTTTCATTCATTGAAATTTTGATGAAAAATTTACATATTCATCAAATGGTTGAAAATTGTCGGATTATAATTTTATTTTTGAAACATCTATGCTATTTAATATAATAAATTAATATTAAATTATCCATAACTATAAAAGTAATGTATATTAAATAAAATTAGAGAAAATGTGTAATGGAAGCAATTTAAATTTGGAATTTTACCCCGAATTGAATAGTAGTAATTTATATGCATACCAGCCAAACAACCACCCCAATTGACCTCTGAATTGATTGGAGTAGTTGAAAATTTGAACACCACAATTAAAAGATAACGTTAAATTTTATCGATTGAAGTTCACACTTCACACCACAAGATCGGACAACAAAAGAAAATGAGGGTGTGAAAGCAATTTTCTTCACAACTTGTCCCCATCTATTTTAGCTCACTTCTTCTACCGCCACCGGCTTGTGGGGACCGGTGCACTTTTTTTTTTTTTTTTTTTATTGACACTCAAATAATTAATGCAATTTATTAAAATGGATTTTTTTTAAAATTCAATAATTTAAATGTCATTTAAATATATATAAAAAATAGTTTTGGGTCCTTCTTCAAGTTTCGTTTGTTCATGCAGATGAAGTCTTGGCCTAACAATTAAATTTGAGTTATCCACAAAATTATGAATTATATTGTGTTTTTCACTTTCAAAAAAACAAACAAAAAAAAGTTTCATAATAGTACGAGTCAATCTTTAATAATCAATTTAAACCCCACCTCAAACAAGTGATGTCCTATTCTATTTTCATAATGACAAAACATTTTTATAAAAAATTAACACCACTAATTATATAATTATTTTATATTTCACTCTCATTTTTATAAATCATTATTTACTCGCCAAAATAATATTAGATGTATGTGTTTGGATTGAAGGGATGGAATAGAGGGTGAAATTATTCCGTACTCTTATTTTCTTAAAGAATAAAATTTATAAATTTAGAAAAAAAAATAAGAATGGTTCAATCTATTTCAATGGCAACCAAATATAATTTTTTTCATTCCACTTTAATATATGAATATGAAGCAGGGTAATGGTCAAAATGTGGACCACAAAAACAGTAGAATCTGTCAAACATATATTTTAATAGTAACAGTGGTATATATAATTATAAAGTTGTAGCTATATCCATCCTTATAATAAAAGTAAAAATCTACGTACGTGTTAAAACATTTCCATGTATAATATTTAGAAAATTAATATTTTTATATAAAAAATATTACTATAAATATATAACAACGATAAAAATTATGATTATAAAATTTATAATTATAATATTTATATAAAAATATTATTTTATATTATGAATTTATCGGTTTCTAATATTTACTGTACTGGTAGTAACTTAGGTATGTATGTTACGTTATTCAGCGTATCCTGGTGTGCCCATTCACTTCACGCGGTTTCCCAACCAACTTCCCTTCAAATGAGAAAAAGTAAAACTACTACTACAAGATATTGTTATTAAACACAAATTACTGTTATTGGAAAAAAAAATAAATGAATAACCATATGTATAATAGTGTTTCAAAAAATCTTTAATGAAATTCATAGATCTTCTATATATTCTTACGGAGGGGAGGGGCCGAGGGGTCTTACACCTTGACTCTCTTCATAATTTTCCCTTTAATTAAAAAGAATGTTAGTAAAAGATAATTTCTGTGAAAGTAGCCCTAATTTCCTAATTATGAAAGAGGAAAATGAAATAGTCAACCTTAAATAAGTATTAAATTAAGATAAATAAAATAGTCAATTATGGAATAAAATAGTCGACCTTAAATAGTACTCCCTCCGTCCCAAATTAACTGCTCAGTTTTGACTTTTTTAAGTCAAATTGACTATTTTTAGAATTAATAATTAAGCATATATAAATATATTTCTAAAATTATAAAAATTAGGATTAGTAATAAATTGTATATACTTTCTTTTGGTTATAATCTCTTCACCTATATTTTAGCAAAAATAGTAAAAAGATTAGTTTTAAAAATGGTCAATTTGACTTTAAAAAGTCAAAACTGAGCAGTTAATTTGGGACGGAGGGAGTATTAAATTAAGATAAATAATTTAATTTCAAATATATATGATCTTAGATAATTAAAAGCGGTTAGCATCAAATTTATTTTTAGATAAGTTAGTCAATAAAATACTGATATATATATATATATATCAATATTTTATTACTTAATTGGCCAATTTATAAAAAAATAAACTTCATATCGAGTAGATCCTTGACTATTGTGCGGGTAGATGAATGGTTCGTTAGATTTAGTGAGAAGTATTCATCAGGGGGAAAAATGAAGACCCGACCCGATTTCAATCGGTATGGGATAACGCGATTTGATGGTTCATTGGAATCGGTCGAGGCAGATTACTAGGCAACTTCGAATAGCATTTATAGTACTTTCTAATTACAAAAAAAACCATAAAAAGTGTGTATGCCTAATTGCAGAAATAACCATAAAAAAGTGTAATAAATACTACTAATATATATATAGAGAGAGAGAGAGGGGAAAGATAATTTAACCGTTCTAACTAAGTTTAGTTAAGGTTACGTAACAAAACTATATAATTTTACATAAAATTATAATTAATTTTTTTTATATATAACTCAAAAATAAAAAACAACTACGTCATTTTGAAATATCTTAAAGTAACTTTTAAAAATACGATAATAATCTTATACTCTTCCAGGTCTCACAAAAGATGATAATTTATTTAATTATTAAACACTCAAATACACCACATGATCCAAAAAGTTAGATGATGGTCATTGTTAACGTCAAGATCTTCTGCCACGTCCCAATTACGTAAGACGCCCTGATCCTATACAGTAAACACGATAAACACCAAAAGCTTGACGGCTTCGACCGTCGGGGGATAGCTCAGGCGTGAGAGTCAGTATCGGTGTTCATAAAGTTAACAATGGAGGATATAATCTCTAGTGTATTGAGAAAGATAATAATCAGTTGAAATGTGTTTTTACGTACCTCTTACTTGAAGACTTCCTTGCTAGGATATACTACATCACCCAGTTTACCGTGCCACTGATCCTCTTGACACTACCTACTGCAGGTAGCTTTCCTGTTAATCCCATCCTCTTTATCCACCGCTGGCCGACTGTCCAATCCTCATTAATGCGATGCAGGATATCAGTCAGCCATCACCAGTCAAAGATGTAGATATCTAAATTGTCTAATGGATTGGTTCAATAATTCTGCCCAAGACTTTGTAAGACCCAAGATAATCTAATGAATTAGTCTAATATCAAGGCCCAATAATAATGACCCAAGAGAATAACCAAATAAATAGGTCCAATCCATTAGGTCCAGTAAATAAAATATCATGGCCCAACATTCACTTTTTTAAAAAGAACTTTTTGGTTTTCATTAAGCATGTTTGACAACTAATGTATCTGACCAAGTAAGTTACATTTCATCAAGTGGCTCATAAGTTTAATCAAACACCTCCTATATCCCAATTTTATTTTTCTTCTTTTAAAGAAAATATTTATATTAATTGATTATTCTTAAATTTTGAAGGAGAGATTAATTTTGGGCCAAACTTGGAGGATAATTTTATTGTTGCCCGTTAGAAAAAAAATTACACTATGATATACTCCCTCATCTGCCAGAAGAAATTAAAAATATAGTGTCTGTAACTTTTCCTTGATTGGACGGACTATTCTGTTAGGGGTCGATATATATATGTGTGTGTGTGTATAGTGTGACAATTATGTTTGTGTATACGAGTTGTATGTGACCGTAAGTTTTTGTCCGTTTCGTCTTTTGTTGGAAAGTTTTTGATTCCTTTTGGTCAGAAAATATGGAGTTTCCGTTGAGGAAATGATCATGTCGGGGTAGAAATTTTTCTGGGTCTCAACTCAAAATATACTACTACTACTATCTTTTGGAGGAATCGGTATACCTAAGTGTCTGTCTATATATAGTTTAAAACGGATTCGATTAATATGAAGTTTATTTTTTAATAAATTAGTTAATTGGCCAGTAAAATCTTCTATTTAAAACTTTCCCACGAATTTTTCATTAATTTTTTGGGGTTTTCTCTCTCATCTCTTGCACGAGAATCGGGAGGGTTTTCTTGGGATTTCGATGCCCATATGTCATTTATGGCGTAGTATAGTTTGGATTCCCTTTGAATTGTCGCGTCTCTTAATCGGAGTAAAGTCTCAATTTTGGATTGCGTTTGAGTTTTCTTCAAGGTTACTGAAATTTCATACTACATCTTGTTTTAGTATTACTACAGTTTTTCCTTAGCTACATAATCCCCTCGGAGGCCGGTGTTTCTGGCCATGCCTCCGGGAAAAGGGTATTAGTAATTAGGAAAATATTTTCTCTTCTTTTTGTCAACAGTCAATATAGAAAGTCTTGGAGAGAGATTTTTTATTTTATAAATTTAGGTGTCCATACGTAAATAAATAGAATTCTTGTAGACTAATTTGCTTCTCTCTCTATCTCTCTCTCAAAGGGAAAGAAATCCCGTTAATATCTCTCTCCCCCTCCCATCTTTTTCTCTCTTTCTGTCTCTGATTCTCCTCTGCTCTGTAGGCTTCGTCTGTTTTCAGGGTTAGGAGAGGGGAAAACAGTGAAACCTCTGTCTCTCTCCTCATCTCTCGGTCTGAAATCATGATATTGGACAAAGGATCAATGCAATCAAACCTGGAATGTTTTCTGGATTGCACAACTCCTGTGGTCCCATCCCAATTCCTTCCCAAGGTTTGTCTTTTTTACTTTTTAATATGTTTCTTGAGCAAATATAATTTAATATAACGCATGGGTATTTTCACATTTTTTTATTAATATGTGAATGATGATGGTTGTTATATAGTTTTTTATGATTGATGTTTTTATTTTTATTTTTCATTTAGACTGAGATCAGAAACCTTAATAGACTTTGGCATCCTTGGGAGAGAGAAAAAGTTGATTTCTTTACCTTGAGTGATCTCTGGAATTGTTATGATGAATGGAGTGCTTATGGGGCTGGTGTTCCAATCAGCTTAGACAATGGAGAGACCCTGGTCCAGTACTATGTGCCTTATCTATCTGCAATTCAAATCTTTACCAGCAATCCATCTTTCAACTCTCTAAGGTATCACTTTCGTTCTTGACATATTCAATTGTATGGTACTTACTGCCAAACATATTGAATTACTAGTTGATTACCTCAAGGGGTTTTTGTTGTGATTGATTTGCGTTCATTTATTGCTTCCAAGGTCTATAAATTTAACGTGGACTTGCTTGAAAATCAGTCGGAGTTTGTCAATTATTTGATGGTTTTCCAGTATTTAAAAGTTATAATTGAAATGATCAGAAACATGTTTACCTGTTTTGGGCCTTAATGCTTGTTGAATATTAGTCTGGGAACTTACATAGTTGTGAATATGGTAAATATAGAATTTGATCACGGCATTGGGTTTTTTTTTTCATTCTATCGTGTTTGCTGTTTAAAGAATGCTGTGATGGAATCAGTATTATGCAATGTTTATATAGGGAAGACGCTGACTCGGTGAGTGAGACGAGAGATTCTCTTAGCGATTCATTCAGTGACGAGAGCGAGAGTGAAAAACTGTCAAGGTGGGATGGATGTTCCTCCGAGGAGGGGATGTTTGAACAAGAGAGCCTCTGGCATCAAAATAATAGATTGGGACACCTTTATTTTCAGTACTTTGAGAGATCAACTCCTTATGCAAGGGTCCCTCTCATGGATAAGGTAACTTTTCATCAGTTCATGTTATTCTTGTGCACGGTGAAAAGCTTACTTGTAGCTTCTTATGTTCTTACTTCTATTGGCATTTCATAATTTTTTGATTTTATTTTTGTCTTTCTTTTATTTGTTGAATATGAAATGATAATACATTAGGATCTATGAGAAGTTATGGATTTGTAAGAATCATATGAAATTAGAATCAAGATAGGCATCTGATAAAGATCTAGCAATACTTTTGACCGTGGAATTTGAATTAACCAACTTATTTTTACCCTTATCTTGTCTAAATTATTGGTTCTGTCTATTGTATATCATCTTTATTCTATTCTCCTCTGTGCGTGTTTGTGTTTTTAGGCAAATTAATAAGAAACTCCTCTTTACCCTTTATGCTTATCAAATAAATTATTGTGTCCCCTGAGCATATGTTCTTGCCTTTTGACGCTTTCTTTAATGCTAGTTTTAGGGAATTAAAAACTTGATTCCACATGAAACATGAGTTAACAGAGACGGTTATGCTAGATATATTATTGTCACAATTTTTATTTGATTTCAGATAAGTGGATTATCTCGGAGGTACTCCGGATTAATGTCATTAAGAAGTGTAGATCTCTCACCAGCTAGCTGGCTAGCAGTTGCATGGTATCTTACTATCTTCCTCTGTCTTTTTACCTGAATCCCCTCTTTATTTGTTCTTGCAATTCGGTTAGTTAATACTTTATTTTGGTTAAAAGAATCAACAAACATTTTGACAGCTATACTGCAACCTCCTTGTTTCTAGAAAAAAAATCTTAATATTTTGAACAAAAGTACTTTATACATTCCCAAATTTAAGTGATGTGTGGATGCCTTTAAAAATAATTAACTTATTTTCCCAAGAATTAAATATAGTGAACAAGGTAAAGGCATTATTGATGTGAATGATATTTCAGGTACCCAATTTATCATATCCCCATGGGGAGAACCATAAAGGATTTGTCCACATGCTTCCTTACATACCACACATTATCTTCTTCTTTTCAAGGTATGATCTTGCTCCATATGCATGACTTTGTTTATTTTCTATTTTCTTTTTCAATTTTGTCCTTAATTTTCCTTGAATCTATGCTTGATAATACATGTTGCTGATTTATATATCAATGGACAGATTTGGATCTTGCCGATGAAATGGGGAGAATTGAAAGGAAGAGAAAGGAAATGGAAGGCATCTCTCTCCCTCCATTTGGATTGGCCACCTATAAGATGCAAGGAAATGTGTGGGTCTCCAGCAAGAATAGCCGGGACCAAGATAAGTTGAGCTCGCTTTGGAGTGTAGCAGATTCTTGGCTAAAGCAATTGAGGGTCCAGCACCATGACTTTAACTACTTCACGGGGATTCGGCGTGGCTGATGTTAACCTCGCACTCCTGACATTCACTTGAACCACACCCCACCCCACAAAAAAAAAAGAAAAAAAAGAGAGAAAGTAATCAACTAGTAGAATCCTCGTCTTTGGTTTGTGACTGGCCTTTGAGGGAGAGAATTGTATATACGTTACTGATATCTCTCTCCCCTTTTGACCATCCATGGGCGTATTCAGAGTCGACTTACTCGTCCTTGTGTTTTTATGAAGAGTTAGTTTGCTATGGAGAGTTGATCCGAAATGCCTCAAGAGTTTATAGAAACAGATGTAATAGAGAGAGCCAGAGGAAGAGAGAGAGAGAGAGAGAGAAGCCAATGCATGGGCTTTCTAGCTGTGAAAATTTTCGGTTGTGTTTGTATGTACTCATGGCTATAATGAAGTCCCTCCCTCCCTGTACATGAGAGAATGCATGCTGGCTTAGCACAATTCTTCCTTGGTTTATATACAAGTGATATTGCACTAATGAAGGAATTTACAAGGCTGTGTGGTGCGCATACATAATTAAAACCTTTGATATGCGGATCATTATTCTTAATGGAAATTGGTTAGAAACTCTCTCATTGTTTTGTGTTTTTGGCTAATGAATGTAGAAGCGGTTAACGTATTCTGAGTTTTACAAGTTTTAGGTAAAAAGGAGGAAGAGAATGGTTTGGTAATTTGTGCATTTGTATCCAGGATCATAACAAATTTCATAATCTTAATGATCTCTCAATTACAATATTAATAAACTCGTATCACATAAACAACTAACGTCCAAAAGGCCTCACAGTAAAAAGGTAAAAAATAATAGAACCCCTACTTGAATCCCAAACTACTTGCACGTTGATCTCATTCAGGTCATTTTTAAGAAATTAACAATTCAGATGAAATTAACGGGGAAGGATTTAGAGAAAGTGATGTGATCACTATAAATACAAGGTTATACTTTGGTTCTCATTAGTTCTCAGGTACACATATTACTTTAAAGCACCTGGCGGCCCAAGACGTTTTGCATGTGATTTCGTTTTTATGCAAAATTAAATGTGCTTTTGGTAATTGAGACGCATAGACGAATCTTGACGTTGACATATAGTAAAATATTTCTTATCTCCTCCCTCTATAATATTTTTCTCTCATTTTTATAATTATTTTACTTTTGTATGTGTTTCTAAATATGATACTGGATGTGCATATATATATATATATATATATATATATATATATATATATATATATATATATTTAAGCAGGTTAAATTAAAATAAGAAAAATTAAGGATAAATTACATATGGGAGCCAAAGTTACATGATTTGTTTTTGTAAATATAATGATTGGTCAAATGAACCATTAAGCACATGCATGGGCACGGCACATGTAACCTCCTAGTGGTTCATGGGACAATCTCAACATTTATATCTCCACTGACTTTAAGCACTAGTTTTGCATTTGACTTATTGAGTGCGAATTACGTAGTAATATTATTGACTTATTACTTGCAACAAATGGCCTAAATGCGGAAAGTCACTTCTTATCCAGACAAACTACATCACAATGATCTCAAAAGTGCAACCAATAACTTATTTATCCCCCCTTAAGTGCAACCACTAACCACATATACAGTACGTACTAATTACCTCCTCCCTCCCGACTTTTTAAAATTATATATAAATATTAAAAAAATAATTATATAACATTAAATATAATATCAAATGTCTATATTATCCTTGTATTAGAAAAAAAAATATTATTTATTGGATAAAAAAAATAGTGAGAGAACCAAAATTATACTTATTACTTAAAGTAATACTGAAGACTAAGTAATTAATGCTTACTTATAATTCTAAAACGTTATATATTAAAAGATAAAAAAACTTATCTAAAATATCTTATATTAAGAGACGAGAGAGTATTGAAAATATACAAAAAAAAAAGAAGAAAATTTAGTGCAACTACCAACAAACACATGGACATGGACATAAGCTTGAATTCCTTTGTCCAAGTCAAAAGTATATATATATATATATATATATATATATATATATATATATATATATATATATATATATATATGAGGAATGATCCATAATTTGTGTTAATTATGGATATTATTTCAACTAATCCATGTTCTGCAATTCAATGGAAGATCTAAGGGCTGGGTTGGGACCAACCGTTACTCCCTCGAGTGGTTAACCAACTTTTTTTATGTTGGAATGTTGGCCGTATAAGAGGAAATAATAAAATAAAGCTTATTGTATTATTGATATTAGTCATGTGTATATATATACAACATGTAGTTTGAATAGAAATGATAATAGATATCCTAGATATAATTATAATTTGAATTAAAGAGAATAATTAGAGGAGAAGAAGGAGTAAATCAAGGAACATTTACAACTAATATTATCAATAAACGGTAAGCATAAGATTAGGAGAGAATTGGTCAAGAGATTGATTTGATTTATCTCTATCATGCCACCGCAAGATGGACGATCGGTTAATGAGACCAATCTTGAACATGAGTTCATGGAACCGAGTGCGAGCAAGCGGCTTAGTAAGAGCATCGGCTAGTTGATCGTTGCTGGTGACACGCGTAGGTTTTGACTTTGAACATTCTTACGAACAAAGTAGTAGTCAAGTCCTAAATGTTTCATTTTTGAGTGAAACCTCGAATTTGCGACAACATATGTAGCTCTCATATTATCACAATAGATGACCAGTTTGTTTGTGGGTAGATATCCTAGCTCACGAAGTAAGTTTTGTACCCATAGTACCTCGACAGTAGTCGCAACAACAGCTCGGTACTTGGCTTCAGTGGAAGAACGAGCAAGAGTTCGTTGTTTGCTGGAACTCCAAGATATAGGATTTCGACCCAAGTAGACAATGTAACCAATTGTAGAAATATAGTCGTCTTTATCACCTGCCCAGTCAGCATCTGTAAAAGCATGAAGAGTAGTGGGCGAGTCTCGGCGAAATAGTAATCCTTGTGTAGAAGTTCCTACAAGATAGCGTATTAGGCATTTGAGAGCGGCCCAATGATCTGCAGTAGGTTTCTGCATGTATTGAGATAACTTGTTTATAGCAAAGGAGATGTCAAGTTTAGTTAAAGAGAGGTATTGTAGGTTTCCCATAAGTGTTTGGTATTCAGTTGGGTTGGCTAAAGGAATTCCAGCTTGTTTGGATAGGGGATGATGCGTGGCCATAGGGGTGGGTACGGGTTTGACAGTAGACGTATGAGCACGAGTT
Source organism: Panax japonicus (assembly GCA_020205505.1). Classification (NCBI taxonomy): domain Eukaryota; kingdom Viridiplantae; phylum Streptophyta; class Magnoliopsida; order Apiales; family Araliaceae; genus Panax; species Panax japonicus. The sequence goes on along the minus strand of CM035092.1, from coordinate 6,161,127 downwards.
AAAAGGTCTTGGTTATATTTGTGTTGGCTAAGAAAGATGCCTTGAGGATGAGGGAACACTTCGACGCCAAGAAAATAGGATAGGTTACCAAGATCTTTGAGAAAGAAACAAGAGAGGAATCGAGAGATGAATATTAATGTGTTTAAGAGAGTGAAATTTGAGCCAGTGATAATGATATCATCAACATAGACAAGTAGGTGGATTAGATCATTATTATGACATAGAGTAAATAAAGAGGTGTCTGAGACAGAATTTGTGAAACCAAGAGTAATAAGATAGGATTTGAGTTCATTATTCCAAGCTTGGGGAGCTTGTTTAATACCATAAAGAGCTTGGCGAAGTTTGTAAACATGAGTAGGATGAGATTGACTAACAAAATCAGGGGGTTGAACCATAAACACGTCCTCTATGAAAGAACCTTCGAGAAAAGCATTATTAATGTCAATTTCACGGAGAGACCACCCATAGGTTATGGCTAGAGAGAGAATGATACAGACAGTAGTAGGTTTAACTACGTGACTAAAAGTTTCAGTGTAGTCTAGGCCGAGACGTTGATAGAACCCTTTAGCTACTAGGCGAGCCTTGTGACGAGCTATGGAGCCATTCAGGTTATACTTAGTCCTAAATACCATTTACAACCAATGAGATTTTGTGATACAGAGGAAGGAACAAGGTCCCATGTTTTATTTTTGAGCAAGGCATTGTATTCAGTTCGCATGGCAGCACACCAAACTAGGCTTTTGAGAGCTTGAGTAATTGTGGTAGACTCGGTAGAAGAGGGTTGAAAAGAGACATGGAGGTTCATTTTATCAATGGGTTTGCGAATATTATTTTGTAGTCGAGTGAGAGGACGCGGTGGTGGTGGAGAGGGAGGAGGATGAGAGGGAGTTGAGGAAACCGAGAGCTGGGAGGGGGTTGGGGATTCGACTGAAGTAGTCGAGGGAGGAGAGAGAGGAGAGGGATGAGTTTGCGGGTTTTGGGAGAGGGGAACTGGTGTGGGTGAGGCAATGGAAATAATGGGGAGATGAAATGCATACCATTCTTCCGTTTTGGTGGACGTGTGCGATGAAGGCGACATAGAAGAGGAGGAAAAAGGGAATTCATGCTCAATGAGTTTGACATGACGAGAAATATAGATTTTGTTTAAGTTAGGAGCAAGGCAATAATAGGCGCTTTGGGTAGCGAAATAGCCAACAAAAACACAAGGAGGGGAGCGGGGATCGAGTTTATGTGAGGTATAAAGACGTGGCCATGGATAACAAAGACATCCAAAGCTGCGAAGTTTGAGATAATTAGGCGTGTGGCCATGGAATTTAGAGTAAGGGGATTGAAGATAAAGCGTAGGAGTAGGCATACGATTAATTAAATAGCAAGCAGTAGCAAAGGCAAGAGGCTAATATTTTCGTGGCATAGAGGAATGAGTGAGAAGGGAAAGACATGTTTCAATAATATGACGATGACGACGCTTCGAATAACCATTGTGTTTGGGCATATGAGGAGGGGAAGTAAGATGAGTTATGCTATGAGACTCAAATGTTGGATCTAAACCAATATATTCACCACCATTATCACTAAAGATTGTAATTATGGGGCGTTTAAAGAATGTTTCAACCAAGAGTTTGAATTTATTAAAAATGGTAGTAACATCATTTTTGGGTTTGAGAGGATAAAACCACACATATTTAGAATGATGATCAACGAAGATAAGATAATATTTGTAGCCATCATAAGAAAGGGTAGGGGAAGTCCAAACATCACTATAAAGAACATCAAGATGACCATAAGATTGAATGGTATTTTAATACAATGGCAATTTGTGGCTCTTATTACAATCACATGAATTACAATGAAAAGAAACTGACTTTGGAATATGTAAATTAAAAACATTGCTAAGATAACGTAGAATAGAATAAGATGGATGGCCTAATCTATAATGCCAATCGGTAGTAGATGTGATTTTGACGGAGTGACCGACATGACTAGTGTCATTCATAGATTCCAGATTTAGTTGAGCCTTGAAGAAGAATTACCCCCGTGCGAAGATCCTTCATAAGATAAGAATTAGGTAAGAAAGTGATAGAAGTATTATTATCATGACATAATTTAGAAATAGAAATAATATTGCGAGAAATGGAAGGCATATGAAGAATATGATTAAGATGTAATTTAGTAGTAGGGGAAAGAAAAGAAGTTGAACTAGTGTTTGAGATGGTTATGCCCGAGCCATCTCCAATAATTAGTTCCTCAGTACCATTATAGGGGGAGTGAAGCGCAAGGTTGTTAAGATCATGGATGACATGATGAGTATCACCACTGTCGAGGAGCCAACCATTGGAGGATGAGTCGGTAGCGGTGGCAGCATAGGCACGAGAAAATGGAGATTGGTAGCTTTTGGCGACAAGGCGAGGTTAAGTATGGGGAAGGACCACATGTGGGTTGGGTTATTGTGAAGGTAGTATGGCATTTGGATAATTGTAGTGGAAAATGGGACATTGGGAGACATAATGACATTGGTTTCGACACCATTGACATCGTCCTTTAAAGGGTTGAGAAGAGCTAGTAGTAGGAGGGAAGTGGGATTGGTTTGGAGTGAGGAAAAGGCCGACATTAGAGGAGGGATGGCGATTTTGATAGTTTTGGTTTTGGTGTTTGGCCGTATAATTAACAGTGGAAGGAAAAATATTAGATGATGTGGCTTTAAGTTTAAGGGAGAGTTCACGGTTGATGAGTTTTTCATGTAACACGTCAAATGTAATAGGAGTCTCACGGCTTTGGATGACATTGATGACACTATCATAGTTGGGATCATTGAGTTGATCAAGAACTTTGTCAATGATGTCCTCGGGATCAAGGGGACGACCAAAAGAGGCTAGTTGCTCGGTACAACACTTGATTTCTTGTATATAGTCAGAAATCGAAGAGGTGCCCTTGGTAATATTACGAAGATGATCTTTTATTTGTTTGAGATGACCTTTGGAGGGATTGGCATAGGTCTTGGCAAGAGTTTTCAAGCGTCACGGGTAGTGGAATATTGCAAAATGAGAGGGATGAGTGGGTTGGAGAGCGTGCCAATAAGAGATCCAAGAATGAGCTTGTCTTGACGGAACCATGCTGTGTAGGCAGGATTAGTAATGGTAGTGTCATTTTGGATCATGGTTTTAGAGGGAGCAGGATGAGAACCATCTATGAATTTATGTAGATCATGGCCAAGGAGGATAGCTTCAAGTTGAGTTTTCCATGAGATATAGTTTATGGGAGTGAGTTTGAGGATGTGGGAAAGGGAGATGATGATGAAAGGCTTGGTAGCTTCAACATTGTTAGGTATAAGAGATTGATCATTGGATGCCATTGAGGGAGAAGGATGGTGTAAAGTCGTGGGAAACAAAGGAAAAAAATTTGGATCTAGGCTTTGATACCATATAAGAGGAAATAATAAAATGAAGCATATTGTATTATTGATATTATTCAGGTATATATATATATATATATATATATATATATATATATATATATATATACACACACACACACACACAACATGTAGTTTGAATACAAATGATAGCAGTTATCCTAGATATAATTACAATTTGAATTAAAGAGAATAATTGGAGGAGAAGAATGAGTAAATCAAGGAACATTTACAACTAATATTATCTACAAACGGTAAGCATAATATTAGAAGAGAATTGGCCAAGAGATTGATTTGATTTATCTCTATCAGGCCGCTACTCCTGCTAGCGGTTAGTCAAAACGTGGTCGTATTGACTAGTCGCTAGAGGGAGTAACGACCAACATAAAAAAATTTGACTTAATCAGGAACTTCAAATAGTTATAATTTAAATTAAAAAAATATAGCTAATTAATACTCTCTACTCCCTAATTGGTTCACAAATATAAAGAATTATAAAACAAGTAGTAGACTAATATAAATAATAGTACTTGATTAGGTAATTTGGGAGTAGTAATTGAATACGTAATTTGATTGAGTAGGAATATTATATAAACTAAATTACTATTTTCTATTTATAATTAAAAATAAGGCGATAATCAGTAATTATCCTTATACGTACTTATTTTATTAATTAGTATAATTAGTGATAGTTTATATTATATTCATACTCAAATAAGTTTTATGTCCCTAATTAAGCCAAATCTTTATATTAGTCTACTACTCGTTTTATAATTTTTTATATTTATGAACCAATTAGAGAATGTAATATTAATTAGCTATATTTTTTTAATTTAAATTATAACTATTTTAAGTCCCTGATCAAGCCAAATTCTTTTATGTTGGCCGCTACTGTGATGGCCCCAAAATAGGTATACATCACCCATCTTGGGTCGCCAGAAAATACACTACTGACAACTTCATTTATACAACTGTCGTGCAAAATACGACGACAAGTATACTATGAGTTTTATTACAAATGTATGTAACTCTCATGGTGCCTCGACCACAACCTTACAATGGTACGTTACATAAAAGAACAGTCAAAAACTGTTTTAGAAATTAAATTGGAAAGTGTTCAAGGAAACCTTCGTACGTAGGAGGCCATGAATCTAAGTTATGATAGATATCATATGTCCAGAGAATTATCCTTGGTTGACCCAATAGACCCCAAAGAAAAACGAGAAGATTACTATAATGTTCCTGCCAATGGTGAGTCTTCTCTTGACATATAATTATCTCCATTGTCACCAAGTAAAAATTATATTTCAAATAAACTCCAAGATCATATAGGTGGTGCTCGTAGATATACTCAGCAAGTGGATGTGCACAACCCTATCTTATGATAACACGAGGTTGTATGACATTAGACATATTGTATGATAGTGGCAAAACACCCTTCGAAAGTTAGGTTCACCTCACCCTATTCGGTTCACCAAAATTAAATATCAAATGACGTATACAATACGACACACTTATCTAAAGTTCTCAATAAAATTATTTCCATACTATTTAGGGAGAACCTCAACTGCTATAAACCATCGTTCTATTCCCCTGTTATCTCCGCTCGACTCAGCAACACTCTTATTACCTGAAAGGAATTGTGAAGCAAAAGGGTGAGCACAAATAGCCTAGTAAAGAATATCATAACTAAATATAATTAAATTATCAATAGCTTCTGTCAATAATAAATCAGAGATTTAGAACATATGGTGTGACGCCGCTAAAATAGGTCCATTACGTCCAACCCATTCTGAGTCGCCAAATACATGGTACAGAAATAACTACAACTTTATTACTACAACATATAAATTGTGAGTTTAAATACAGATATTGTCGTCTAGACAATATCCACACGCAAATAAATCTCCATCATAATTATTGATACATTATTTTATAAAAAAATGGTGAGGACTACTAAACAACTCTCTCTAGAACCTTCATTCCATACCCCGACTAGTACTCGTTACATTCTCGCCTCCTGAGAAGAAAAATGGAAGAAAAAGGAAAAGGGTGAGCTCAACTGGCCCGGTAAAGAATATTATGACTAAGATAATATACAACAAATTATCGTTAGTCTTCAACAGGGAGAAAATCTAATAGAATACAATAGATAACCAATTTTAAATCAACAACTGCAGCAGAAACAATAATTCATTAGAAGAGTTAAGTAGAGAATGCAAACTACTATATTCTATATATGAATTTAAAAGTTCATCGTCGATATTTTATCCCTGTAACATCAATCAACATATATCTGGAATCAAATATTCATCTTTGCACTACAGGCCAAAGATATTCATAAGTCGGTCATGTTCATCTCAACACCTGTTCATCTTTGCACTACGGGCCAAAGATATTCATCAAGAAATCATTCATCTTTGCACTACAGGCCAAAGATATTCAGTAATTTCATCATATAGGACTGAGAATGATGAAAAATATTTTAAAGGAAACGAATTCAGTGAAGCAAAAGAACAAATATTAAGGATTCATACTTTAAACAATTCTCATTAAAAAATACTTCATAAATAACCATAGTGGGGTAAAATTCAAGAATGATCAAAACATGGATACAATCAAAGCTAGTATCCATAATAGGTATTTTGGACAAAAAGAAGAAATTTCAATTTTTGGTGAATAGTGCCGTATACGTGAATAGTAACTCCGACACCAAAAGATAAAAATTTCCCAAAAAACATCATCATGCTTCGTGAATAGTACTTGTGAATAGTAACTCGTGAATAGTAACCCCGACATGAAAAAGTTCCAAATTTGATAAAAAAGTTCCAACCAATATTTCAGCATAATGATATTGAAGAAATAATATCATTTGAGAAGAAAATAACATCCCTTACCTCGAAAGACAGTACTTCTAGTTGAAACACCGGATATAGGCTATGACTTGAACTTGCACCGTATATCAATACTCAAAGTATACTCAAAATACTCACAAGAATACGCTCGATAATATAGAGAGAGAAAATTTCTGTTTCTGGTGTGATTTTCAATTCTAACCTAAGCACCCATTTATAGGAAATTGCTTAGAACACCAAAACAGAAAATTGAATATAATATATTATTAATAATAAATTTCATACGCCTCCTTGGAAAATCAGATTTCTAACATATCCCACATGCTCATCTTCTAGAAAAAGTGAGAAAAATGTTTTTATTAAAAAAAATATTTAAAACTTCCAAAAATTAATTATTTCAGAGCTTCAGAACTTCAATAATTCATAATAAATAGCCCTTTTGTTAGAAAATTAGAATCTCGCGAGTTTTTATAGGAAATTCAATTTTCTACAACTTTGCAGAAGAAAGTTTTTCCAAATTCCAAACAAAAATTAACCGAAATCCACAAACGGGCGATTTTACAAGCTATAATCAAATTTCAGTCAATAAATGGGGTCCACCGACATGAAAAACATGTTTTAAATATTTTTGGTAACAAAAATACTCCTCCTCCACATATACTCATATATCCCACATTCATCGTAACAATATCATCATTATTATATTATTAAAATATAATAATATATTTAAATGAATTATTTTATCAGAAAAAGAAAAAATATTAATTTTCAACAATTGTCACATTAAATTTTTTTCTTCATCTATATTCACATAAAATCAATATTTTTCTCATCATATGAATCAATAATTAATTATTCACAAATAATATTACAGAATCACAATATTGACAACCAGACAGTTCCCAGGAAAGAGAGGGTTTTCCAATAAGGATCTCTCCTTACTGCCGCGCAATTAGGTGACAAAACCTCTCCTTAGACAGAACTTTCTAGACATTGCCACTAATGTTTTCTAATAATATTATTCAGATAATATGAATTGTTGCTTCGATAATAAAAAATACTGTGTAATGACAATTATTGAAAGAACAATAATATAAAATATCAACGCAGCAATTATTAAATCAATAAAATAAAATACTGAACAGTAATTACTGTAACCATTATTGAGTAGTGCCTTCTTACGTAAGAATCAATAATTGGTGCAATTCCGTGTGCTACTGTATTTTAACCACCGAGTATTTTAACAGTATTAACGGTAACAACTGCACCGTTATTTATAAACCACTTATACTTGTCGTTTTCTTCATCCAATTGCTTTTCGTTATGGGCCCACACAAGGCTGCACCGTCGTACGAATATTCCCCGACAGCAAAAATATTTCACGACCAAACGAATTTTCTCCGACAACAATGAGTATTTTATAACCACGTGCTTATTTTAAAATATTTGCGTATTTTACCCATAACTATCCACATTAATCAAATCAACCTTACTATTTCAAAATAATAAATAGAGAAAATTAAATTTCATTAATAATAAGTTGGGGTCTTACATATGGTAGATAATAAAACTTTTCAACCATAGTTGCAGCGGAACGAGCAATCCATTAAAAGAGTCAAATAGACCATCAGGTCTATTATCTTCTCCATGTTAAAAGTCCACCAATAATGTTTTATCCATGTAACATCAAATAACAAATTCCTGTCCACAATCATAAGAATAACTCATAATCATAATTGTGATTCTGAATTCTTTTTCGCACCTAGGACGAAGATAATTTTCATCACCTATCTTCACTTGAAACATCAAAAATCATGGTTATACCAAATCACAATCCCTGCTCGTAATCATACTAATAAATTCATCTTTGCACGACGACCAAAGATATTCATTAACAATTCATCTTTGCACTACAGGCCAAAGACATACAACTGTATTTTAGAAGAGTCAAGTAGAGTATGATATCTACTATCTTCTACGAATTAAAAAGTTTATTATCAATATTTTATCGCTGAAACTCAGCTTAAAAAATAATTCACATCATCGAATCACCCCTGCACTACGGCCAAGGATATTCATTAATATCACATCAATGAATTATCCATGCACTACGGCCAAGGATATTCATTATTATCACATCCATGAATTAATATTTCATTGCTGAAACTCAGCTCAATAATTAATCCACATCATCAATTCATTCCTGCACTATAGGCCAAGGATATTCTTTTAGTATCATGACCATGAATTATCCATGCACTACGGGCCAAAGATAATTGTGTTTTCATTAACGGTCCTGATTAAGCCATAAAATAATTCATCTTTGCACTCTTAGCCGAAAAGAATCCATAGCCATAATCATACCAAAAATTGTCCATCAATGCACTACGACCAATGAGGACTTTTTTCACATCATTTTAATATTATGGTCATGATTATACCGAATAATCCCTGATCATAATCATACCAAGTCCATTTATGCACAACAGGCCACAGATGACTTTCAATATAATATATACATGAGGATGATGACAATGATATAAGTATTAATCAAATGAAAACAAGGATAAATATTAAAGACTTTAAATTTATCCAAATATTATCAACCACTCATAATCTAATATTATTAATATCATAACAATATTTTAATCACTTCTTAAACTTATAAACAATTTATTTCAATTGTTTACACTTTATCAAATAATACATTTAATCATTCAAAAATGCCATACTCATAAGATTTCATCACCAATGATTAAATCCCTCATCAAAAATCTGCATATACTTTATATAGGATTTCAAAGCCATAAAATCCTATTTTTCAACTTTGTTACTTCACATAACATATTTAACTCATGTGTTCGTAACTAAAGTATTTTCATGAAAAATACCAAATCAGTCCCAAAAATATTTCTTTCCTGGGATTTTGCAGAATATAGTCCCATAATAAACATATATTTTTCTTGGAATTTTTAAAATTCATTTACTATTTTTTAAAAATCAATTTCTAATTAATTCCTTAAGAAATTAGCTAACTCAAGTTTAACTCCAGAAATTCCCAAATCTTGACAGGATCTTACACATGTTAACGTGAGCTTCCAGTTTAAATTTCATGATTATCGGAGTTATAGAACTCCGATTATAGCGTTTTTCGTCGAAAAAACCTAAATATTGAAATGGCCATAACTTGCTCATTTTTAGTCGGAATGAGATCATTTTTGGACATGAGGTACTTTATACCATATACTTTCATGTCCCAAAAGGTCAGAATTTTTATCACAAATTAAGTGGCTGAAAATCCCCTTTTAAAATTTCTGGCAGTAGCTGTTTTACCATTTTTTTACTTTTTTGTGCTTTGCTAAAATCAGTCCACACAAAAATCTACAACACATTTCCAATGTTTCCACTTGGATAAGTTAGGAAACACATAGATCTAACTCTAAAACTTGACCACACTCAAAAATTTGAAATATAATAGGAGATATGGTCAATTGAATTTCATGTTCCATTTTCACCAAAATCTAATTTTTCAACCCTTTGTGATTTCTAAGAAACCTTCATGTTTTCATATAATAACCAACATAACTCATCATAACACTTACTGATACTTCATATACCCATTATTTTTATCAGTCCAATGCTTTTATTATGACTCTCATCATAATCAACGTAACCAGATTATTTTCACAATTTAATAAGGAATGAATATAAAGGATCATTCACCATACATGTGGTAATCCATATAGATAGGTTATTTCAACAGAATAATAAAGAATGAAATAACAGAAGGATTCACCATGCGTACGATAGACTGCACAGACAGGTTATTCCCAACAAAATAATAAATAATGGAACCAGGTCCGGCGTAAACGCACAGACAGAATATTCTGACAGAATAATAAATAATAGAACTAGGTCCGGCGTAAACGCACAGACAGGATATTCCGACAGAATAATAAATAATGGAACCAGGTCCGGCGTAAATGCATAGACAGAATATTTTGACAGAATAATAAATAATGGAACCAGGTCCGGCGTAAACGCACAGACAAGATATTCTGACATAATAATAAAGAACGGAACCAGGTCAGGCGAAATTCGCACCGACAGGATGTTCCAACAGAATAATAAAGAATGGAATAATAGAAGAATTTCACCATGTATGCGGTACTTCGCATATACAAGTTATTCCAATATAATAATAAAGAGTGGAATAACAGAAGAATTTCACCAAGTATAGGGTAATCCACGTATATAGGTTATTCCAACAAAATAATAAAGAATGGAATAACAGAAGTTCTCTTCATGAATATAAAAGAAATAATACCCCTTACTAGTACAACAAATAATATCCCTTACCTTTGAAAGAAGAGTACTCCGACTGGTAGGGCGAGGATATACTCGAAAAAAACTTGCACTATGCTCAAAGCTTTCTTAAACTCTAAAGAAATACGCTCAAGATTATAGAAGAAGAACTCTCTCTAGAGTTTCAGTGAATTCGTAAGAAATAATGAAGGAATGAGCTTCTATTTATAGGAGAATGGACTGCATAATAACTAATTCATGAACGATCCAGATTGATTTACTTTTAAACGGACGGTCCAGATTGATTTACAATAAAATACTCCCTTTGTCCCATAGTTATAGGCTGATTTCTTTTGGCATATAGTTTAAAAAAATTAGTTTAAGTGATAATTTTAGCAAAAATTTTCCACAGATACCCCTTAATATGAAATTAATGAATACATTAATTACTTCTTACTTATCACATTGGAACTCTTAACTTCATTGATTGTTAGTACAATTGTCTTTTATACACAAAATATGTTAAACTAGTAAAGCCTAAAAAGTTGAATTCTTTTATTAAGAACACAACAACATTAAATGTGGTGATAAAAATAATGACATTGAAGGTTGTTTCTTTAAAAAAAAGAGTAATGGTTGAATATTTATTATAAGGGCATAAAAGTAAAATAATGAACCAACTAAATTTTATAAATAGTAAGTAGCCTATATATTGGGACATCTCAAAATGAAAAATCAGCCTATAACTATAGGACGGAGGGAGTATATTATATTGTATTTATAATATAATAAAACGAATAACTTTATAAAAGTATTCTGTTTTATATAAAAAGATTTTACTATGCAAATACTATGCAGACATTATGCAAATACTATACATAATAAAATATAATATATTCTAATTATTGTCTAATAAAACATATAACTTTATAAAAGTATTCTGTTTTACATAAAAAGATTTTACTATTAGCCTAATAAAACGAATAACTTTATAAAAGTATTCTGTTTTATATAAAAAGTTTTTCTGTTTTATTACATTAATTATACTAATAAAACAAAACTTCATCATCACTTACTTTGAAAAAATTTCAAATGTCACCCTTAACTTTAAACTTTTATTAATTTAACTATTCACTAAAATAGAAAAATTGAATACTTTTATTTCATAAATTTCGGGGTCTCACAGCTACTCCCTCTAGCGGCCAGTCAAAACGTTTTGATTGGCCACTAGAGGAAGTAGCGACTAACATAAAAGAATTTGGCTGACCACTAAAGGGAGGAGCGTTTGGCCCCAATCCAACCCTTAGATTTTCTATTGTATGGCAAATGATGAGTTAGTTAAAATAATGCACATAACTAACGGAAGCTATTGATCATTTCCATATATATATATATATATATATATATATATATATATATATATATATATATATATATATATATATATACAGAACCGATCAGGTGAGGGCTCCCTTACTTTGTTAAAATGCGGACTTTTTTTTTGGTTTTTTTTAAACAACTAAAAAAAATATTTAATATTTTATGGAACTGAAATTTTTTCATAATATAATGTTTTGGGCGTGTTTTGAATACCTATACCAAAAAGTGGTGGTACAGTCTGCCCATACTGTACATACATATTTTGTTATACGTACCCAAATCACATCCAAAACACTGTATTATGAAAAAATTTCAATTCCATATAATATTAAATATTTTTTTTACTTGTTTAAAAAAAAACCAAAAAAAAAACAAAAAAAAAAAGTCCGCATTTTAACAAAGTAAGGGAGCCCTCACTTGATCCTGACCCTATATATATATATACCATATGGACAATTATTGGCCACGTTAGTTAGTTAAAACTTAATTATGATCCAAGTATATATAGGAAGGGTTTCAAGATAACTTAAGTGCGTGGTGATTGGATAAGCTCAATCAATCTGTATATAAAACCCTTCTTCCCCTTTCCACACCATTTAGGTTTAAGTTGCCCCTTACCCCTATTTGGGTCATCAAAGCTTCAGCTTTTGTCATCACCAAATCTGCTTGATATATTTTCGTTTGTTGGTTGTTGTATAAGGTGAGTTTGAGAAACAGGAGAAGATCGAGTGCATACTTTTTTATTTAACATATCTTGCTCACCACCTTTAGCGACAGTTCAGTCCGTCACGTATATCAGAGAATCGTCATTTTAACTTTTAGCAACGTATCGAACCGTCCGTTTATTTGTTCTATAACGACGGACCAAACCGTCACCCGTTCCGTCGTTAAATGTGATGAGCAGATTATGTAAAATAAAGGAATATGCAGTATAAACGGACTATATATATATATATAGGTAAAATAAACTGACTCTTCTCGTCTATAGTTTTCACTTTAATATCGGTAAACGTTCTACCTTTATTATGCTATGGTATTTGAAGAAAATTGTGAAAATAATGCCGCAGCGGTGTCATTAGTAAGTATTGTAATCGAACCTTAAATCTTTAATGAATTACATTTTATTAACAAAGAAAAAGAAAAGATCAATCTTATCTTAAAAAATGAAAAGGAAAGATTAAAGTTGAAACGGATGCATGCTTGTACATAAATCTTAGGAGCGTTTGTCATATTTGTAATATATTTTCCTGGTAATTAGATCGTGTTTGTTACCTTAGGGGTTTACATTTTTAGATGACTAAAAAATAGATGGTAATATGAGATTATCACATAATAGTCCTCTTAAAATTTTTATTTAGACAACAATATTCCTTATATTTAATATTTGGAATATAAATATCCTTTTTAGTCGCATAATTTACATTTATTTTATAATTTTTTAGTGTTTGTTTTGGCGATATGTTTAGTTTAACTAAAATAACTTACTGTCCATACAAAGTACGTGGTGTTGTTTGCTATTTTTATTATAAGTTTAATTAAAAAATTTATACTTAATAATTGAATAAATGATGAATTATTATTTTATAAACATATGAAAGTTTTAAAAACGATTTACCAAGTAACACTGAAGTTTCATCTGTTCCGCACTCACTTCTTGTGAACAACAGACAATTTTGTATTTAATTCTTAGTTAGCAAGTGAGACTCTAATTATTTAGTTTAAGCCTTAAATTGTATTCCGTTCATTACTTTATAGGATTAAGTTCAGATCACCACATGGGGTTTGGGCGGTTTCCCACTTAACCACCTATAGTCATTAAAGCTACATTTAAACACCCGACCTTTTGAGTTAAAGTGAAAACGTTACCTTTTCCGTCCAAATTAACCGTGCGTGCATGTCAGACGCCAAAAACGCGTGAAAAGGGACTACAGTCGGTGAGATCGTGCAGGAGCCATCGCCGAGAAGAAATCAGTCTGAGTATCGATACATTCGACGCGATTTCCTCCTGAAGCGATCTTATTCGTTCGAATTTGAACGGAATTTAGGATCGGAGAGACTGATAATGGAGCCGGCTACGACGTCGCTGTGGAGGTACTGGAGAGGAGGAGGTTTTTGGAGTAAACGACCGTCGCTGTTCAGTTCATTAACAAAGCATAGAGTATTCTCACTCAGATATTACAAAGGAATGAAATCGGAGTTTAGCATGAGGTACGGAGGCGGCGGCGGATCTTCCCGGCGCAGCAAGACGTGGTGAAATTGAGGCTATGGTGAGCGAGATGATGTTGAATTGAGGCTATGGTGAGCGAAATTGAGGCCGTGGCAAGATGATGAGCGACTGATGTTGAATGCTATGGCTGGGATTTTTCATGGGTCTGATTTTTCATGCGGTAGCAATGTTGAATGCTATGAGCGAGCGACTGATGTTGGCTGTTATGGCTGGGAGATGCCATTAACAGAGCTCTTTTAGAATACAAAGAAGAGGTAACAAAGGGTTTATTCCCTAGTCCTGCCCACAGTCCTTACAAAATTAGTGGTGCTAATGTTGATGGTTTCTTGAGCGAGTTGCAAAAGTTAGGCTTAGACAAGGCAGCAGCAGCAGCTGCAGCTGCTGAAGCCGCTGAGAAGATGGAGATGGCTAAATCATCTTGAGAGACAGGTAAATTACATGACTAGGGGAACCTATTGAGTAATTGCTTACATGGCAAGAGCCAAATGGTCAAGCAGGTATCCTTGTCGTTGAGATTTCTTTCCCCTGGACTTGGCCTTTGTAATATTGGTCTTTTATCAGAATACAGGGTCAAATAAAGCTTTGTTACACCAGTTTTGAAGCGAGTATGAGCAATTGATTGTTGTAACTTGTAAGATAGCATTGAGTGGTAAAGTTTATGTTCAAGAATAAGCTTTTCTTCTGAGTACTCTTTTCTTTCCTATCAGCCATGGTTTTTAGCTTTAAATTGAGCCCAACATGAAAGCGGTAATAAGCTTTTTTGTGATACTTATTTGTTTTGGTCATTAGTTTTTTGTGTTAGAACTTCTGGTTTTTGTGTTGAATTGTAAGTTTTGATTTATGTCAATTTATTATGGGTTTGTTCTACCTGAATATTCTAAGGCTCAATTTGAAGAAAATTAAAACTTCTTAATATGAGTAATTTACATTGTGTATTTGGGTTAGAATGCTTTGGATGGTTTTGTGCTGGTGAAATTATTGGAAGGGGATTCACATTCACTGGTTACTATCCCTGAATAGCATCACTCTGTTTTAAAGTGTTTCGGGGCATTCTCTTTTTAAGCTCTGTTTTAAATTATTGTACTCGTGCATATTTTTGAAGCTGAGGAACAGTGTTTGGTTTCCTTAATAATACACATTTGGTAATTTCATTTCCATTTGGTGGAGTGTCTTTCATTTTTTCCTGCCTATTTTTTCTTTGGAACCGAGGAGTATCTATAATTTTCCTTGTCAAAAGTTGAATGAATTATAGGGACTTGCTAGGTGATCATCTTGGGAAAATTTGATTACTCTGCACTCATATAATATCTGTATTTCTGGTCTTGATATTACTCTTACTGTAACTCTTTCTAGGATAATGAGGGTAAGCATGAAGCAATAATATGAGCTCTTGTTTTTTGTTTGTTAGGAAAAACAGAGAGAGATGTTGTTTATGTTGTTGAACGTAGGAGGGTAATTAAGTCTTTATACAATTTAACTAACAGAGTTATGACAGAAAACACTTTTTCACTTTAACTCAAAAGGTCAGATGTTTAAATGTAGCTTTACTGACTATAGATGGTTAAGTGAAAAACCGCCTAAATCCCATGTGGTGATCTGAACTTAACCCTACTTTGTAAACTCGGATAAGGACTTGATCTACCGTTTAAAGAAGAATAAAATAAAGGATACGTCTATGTCGAGGTGGAATTTTCTTATCCAAAAGTAAGGAATAGCTAGGCCCGAATTAACATTCTTAATTAATACTAAACAAAATCAGTTGCGGTCATTACCCAAAATGGTGTTAACAAATCAGTCGGTGCATCTTAAACAGTTACAAAAGTGTGGCTATTTGTCCTTTACAACATCAATTTTTAATTTTTAATATTTTTAGATAATTATATCTTAAATATATAGTATATTATATGTAATTATTATTAATACAATTAATCATGTTATTTGATAAAAAAAATTAAATCTTAATGAATTAATTAATTAGTTAGGGTATTAATTTAATAATAAAGTTTACGACTAATATTACTCCCTCCGTCCCAAATTAACTGCTCAATTTTGACCTTTTTAAGTCAAATTGACTATTTTTAGAATTAATAATTAAACATATATAAATATATTTCTAAAATTATAAAAATTAGGATTAGTAATAAATTGTATATACTTTCTTTTGGTTATAATCTCTTTACCTATATTTTAGAAAAAATAGTAAAAAGATTAGTTTTAAAAATGGTCAATTTGACTTTAAAAAGTCAAAACTGAGCAGTTAATTTGGGACGGAGGGAGTAATATAATTAAATCGCGTGATATTTTAAGATGTTTTTTCAACATCTTAATAGTTTAATAAAATTGTAGCAATAAAATTATAAATTATCCTATATAAATTTATTAAGATATATAAAGTAAATAAAACTATTAAAAAGAATACATGTATGTAGGAATTATTCAAATTTGTAGAGAGTACTTATACTAATTTGCATAGGAAATAAAAAGATCTTTTTTTATTTCTATCAGAGATAGGAATGTTTTTAAATTATGATAACATTTATTTGATACAAATTTAAATAGTTAAATTAAGAAAGTTGAACCAAAAATTAATGAAATCAAATTAAATTTATACTTTTAATTTTATAGTTGATTTTAAAATAAGCTAATTACTCCAAGTATGTAAATATATATTTTGCAAGTTTAATAGAATTTTAGGATGTTAATTAAAATTTGATAAAACCCATCCATTCGTTTCAGTTTATTTTTTTTATTTTTTTCATATATATATATATATATATATATATATATATATATATATATATATATAGAGTCCGGATCAGGTCCGGACTCCCGGATTTTGTTAAAATCCGGACTCTTTTTTTTTTTGGTTTTTTTTTTGAAACAACTAAAAAAATAAATAAATATGGAATTGGAATTTTTACATTATACAGTGTTTTGGGTGTGATTTGGATGCCTATAACAAAACATGTCTGTACAGTCTGGGCAGACTGTACATACATTGGTTGGTGTATGTATGAAAAACACACCCAAAACACTATATTATTGAAAAATTTCAGTTCCATAAATTTTTTTTTTTAGTTGTTCTACAAAAAAAAAAAAAAAAAAATCGGGTCCGGATTTTCTCCCGTCCGGGAGGTCCGGACCTGATCCATTCTATATATATATATATATATATATATATATATATATATATATATATATATATATGTTGTGTACGTTAATTGTGATAAACCTTCAATGGTTATATTACTTACTTACTGAATTATTAATCATTTTATACATACATGTGCGAAAGTAATGTGATCGACTATATATATAAATTTAAAATAAAATAAATATTATAAAATTTTTTTAAATAAAAAAAAATTTGGACCAATTCAATTTTCCAGTCCGAAAAAAACTGTCCTCGACTCCATGAACACAGAAGTGTGGGTTCAAGAATAATGGGACCCGCGATACCTGCAGCATGTCACCCGGATTAACACAGAAGGCAGTGGGTTCATGAGTATGGAACCCACACGCATCATTCAGAGAGATTTTGAGGCCAGGAACACCGTTGGATACGAAGATAGTGAACATTTGAGGGTCAGGATGGTCTACAAACTCAATCCTGCTGGTGGTGAGATGATGATAAGATGACATAAGTATGATGGTGACGTGTCTCGATTGAGAAGGGTAGTGATCGAGCCCTAGGAGGAGCGAGACACTATCAACGTCTCTAATTTTGAATTAGGTTACCAATGACCCACGAATTTACTCATTTAAGTAATTTATTAAGTATTATCCATTAACCCAATTCATTTAAAAATGATTAAGATAAATAGAAAATTTTACTCATTTAATTATGGGTTAATGGACAAATTAATTTTGTCAACTCTAGTTGTACGTAATTCGATGTGTGCACATAATTCCTAAGTATGTACGATAATTAAATTAATTAGGAAATTAACTTTATTATTAACAATTTTGTATGTATGAATGAAAAATACAATTTCAACATCCAGAAGAAGAAATGAAGTGTAACAATCACGCAGAAATGATCATATTTATTTCTTTATATATATGTATATATATATATAAATGACACACAAATTAATTAATATTGATCATCTTAATTAATTAATATTTTGAAACAAGTGAAGAATTGATCAGCTCGAGTACGGGTAGATCATTCTATTCTGGATGGGCCAGGATGATTGATAAGAATGATGGAATTTTAATGATGTTATAGTTGGCAAAGCCTCCTTCCTGAAGCAGCTTCCTCCATTCAGCCTCAGTTCTCTCCTTTCCACCGGAGGAGTGAGCCATCATTAGAAGATCAAACACTAAACCTGTCTTGTCAAATAACCCTTCCCCTTCAGCTTCATCTTCTAGGACCACGTCAACTATAATCACCTTCCCACTCTTTTCTGGTATCGCTTTTCCACAATTTTTTAGTATCTTCACACAATCTTCATCGCTCCAGTCATGCATTATCCTCTGCATGCCATTGCATGCATGCATGCGTGTGTGTATATCATAATCATAATCAATTAACCACGACTCCTTTTTTTTAGCTATAATTAATTAAGATATATATATATATATATATATATATATATATATATATATATATATATATATATAGTTTATTTGTATATATATTAAATTAAGTTTCATTAGTCAGGCATTTTAATAATTAAATACTACATTAATATAATATAGTATAAACTGCTAATTAATTATCTCTATCAGACGACTTTTTCAAACACGCATGCAGATGGCTAGGAAAATGTACTACTTTGAAAGAACGAGTGTAGCAATAGGAGTTGCGTACGTGAAATAATGAAACTTGCCAAAGAAAATGGATAAAAACCAAAATATAAAAGAAAGAAACCAAACAATTTTATCCATGACATGATACATTTCTTTCTCTTTTGTGAGATGATTTCACTCAAACTATTTTGCTTTCTCCATTTAGAATTTTTTATTTTTTTGTTTGCATTTGCGAGACTTTTAGATGTTTGAAAGAACTACGTACTATTTCAATTCTAATTTTATTGTACTTTTTTTTTTATCATATCTTTTGTAACAAAACAAATTTCAGTTTTTTAAGCTGTATGATAAAAAAAAAGGGAGGAAATTTGATTTCTGTGTAGTATTACTCAAAAATTAACTTATACTAGAAATGAAACAACCCGGGTCAAATCCCGAGTCCGGAACAAATCTTGGGTCAAATCTCAAGTCCGAATCGAATCAAATCCATCCAAATAAGGCATCAAACTACTGGCCCAATAGTATCTTCTTGGGTCATCTAGCCCACCACAGGCTCCCAAAAGGTCATGACTTGAAGGTACTATTGGTAGTTACTTAATTCCTTATATGCAGACAAATTGGGGTGTTACAAACTCCCCCACTTAAATTTCTGACGTTCCCGTCAGATCACACACACGGTCCAAAGATCTTTGCCTCCGGCTGGCTTCGTGTCCCCACCTCCGGACCTTCATCTCTCCATTGTGGGATAATACCACCAGCCTTCGTGTCCCCACCTCCGGCAACCCGATCGGATGACCCGACCCGAGCTTTCGAGAGTCGGCTCTGATACCATATGAAACAACTCGGGTCAAATCCCGAGTCCGGAACAAATCTTGGGTCAAATCCCAAGTCCGAATCGAATCAAATCCATCCAAATAAGGCATCAAACTACTGGCCCAATAGTATCTTCTTGGGTCATCTAGCCCACCACAGGCTCCCAAAAGGTCATGACTTGAAGGTACTATTGGTAGTTACTTAATTCCTTATATGCAGACAAATTTTCCCCCTATCTTTCGATGTGGGACTGGGGTGTTACAAGAAACACTCGATCGATCAATTTCAAGACGATAACAAACAAATTCGCGCGCAATTCATTTACTACTTTTCTTTTATTCTTTATTAGTTTCAACAAACAAAATTAATTGTATGTTACCATATATATATAACATATATATATATATATATATATATATATATATATATATATATATATATATATATATATATATATATATATATATACGGTCAGGATCAAAGCATTCTCCTTAAATAGCATTCCGCCTTAAATAACATTCTTTTATCAAAACGACGTAGTTTTGGAGGGACGCGGTGATATTTTTGTAAATACGCAGTGACATTGTTTTTACAAAAATACCACCCCGTCCCTCCAAAACTACGTCGTTTTGATAAAAAAATATTATTTAAGGCGAAATGTTATTTAAAGAGAATGCTCTTGATCCTTACCGTATATACATATATAAAATGTACTCCTCCATATATTATATTATACTATAAATTAAGATGCGAGTCAAAAGCAAGGTAAAACCCTTATTACCTTCATGAACACTGCATCACCATTAGGAACCGCCTTAAACATATCACCACCTACATGAGAAACACCCTGGTAGTGCGGTGCCGTCTCCACGACATGTGGCAGGTCAAAGTTGATCCCCTTAATATGTGGACAGGCCTTCACAATCTCAGCCGTTGCTGTCCCGGTCCCACCACCCACATCGACCAGCGATCCGATGGAATCGAACACATCTTTATTACCCGAAATAATTGCTCCCAACGTGATCTTGGCCGTACATTTCATGCCATCGTTGAAAATCTTGTTGAATTCGGGGTTGATGGATGCAAAGTCCCATATCTCACGACCATGGGCCTTTTCAAATGCAATACCACCTTCTCTGACGCAGGCACTCAGGTGGTGCCACGGATCCAGTAGCCACGGATGATTTTCCATGAGCAGCATTGGAGCCAGGCTCAACTCGGCATCATGCAATAGCCATCTAGAAGAGTGGGTCAGGCCATAGAGAGTCTCCTGACCGTCCGATTGCGGGTTAGCGGTGAAGATCTTGTTGCGGACTAGCAAGCGCATGATGCGGGCGAGACAGGTGGAGGATGGAGAGGCGGCAATCCCGGAGGTGATTTGGGAGAGAGTTATGGGACGGCCGTGAGAGTGTATGATATCAGCTATGCGGAGCTCCACAGCAGATTTCAAAGCCATGGAGTCCGCAAAATGTAACATGTATTTCCATATTTCTGCTTGTCCTTGTAGCATAGCCCCTGCATCATCAACTGCCTCCATTTTCACAGTTCTCACATACGCACACTATGATTTCTATATATATATTTCATATACATTAAGTAAAGGAGGTCCAATCCTGTTTGTCGGTTGGGTGAGTGAGTGAGAACACTGAGTGACAGACGGAATTAAGTGAGTGACCGGTTAGTGCGAGTTATTTACCTAACTTATTGGATTTGAAATTAGTAGGCCCATTAGCTAGGTTTGTAATATGATCAATTAGCCAATAGAGTGTTGACACGCAGGCGAGACTGTGTCAGTATTCTATTAGCCAATTAACCAACTTACCTAAAAATAAACTTCATACTAACCAGATCCATCAAGAATTAGGTATTCTCCCTCATCCTACACCACACATAATAATATTGATGATTTAATCTAAAGTATCAATATCGAAAAAATGTTATTATAAATAATATTTTAACAATATTATTTAATTTTGTAATTTATTTTAGAGGGTCCTCACGTTATTACACGATGTGTCTTTTACAATAACATTATTTTGAAAAGTTATAAAATATCCTTTTATACATAACATAACATGAAAAGAAGTTATTTAATTACATAAAACGACATATAATAGCTCACACATTATTTGTGATATCTCAGGCATCCTTTTTTGCCTTTATTTTATTGTATTTTATTTCTTTATAAATTATTTTTTAAAAAAAACAGATTTCACTGAACTAAGGGTTGAATCCACCCCTAATTTAGGGCATTTAGGGAATGGTATCTTGTTTATCTAGATTTCAATTTCACTGCATTCGTCAGACTCCAAACAAAGTACAAAATATTTCTATTATTTTTTATATTTTCTAGGTGGTCTTCTCCTATTTATTCTATTCTATTCTATTCTATGTTTTAAGGATGAAATTAATTATTATGAACTAATTCTTGAATGATATATATAATAGCAGATTTACTTCTCACACTTATTTATTTCCATAATTAAACAATGTACTCCTACATACTCTAATCCTTGTCAAATATAAGGTTAAAATTAACTTTTAAAATCAATATAATAATATCTTTTAATTTTGAAATTGATATAATTTAGTTGAACTTTAAAAACAATAATTCTAATAATTTAGTTTATTATTTTCATACTTTTATTGTTTAAAATTAAATGTGTCGGTTCCTCCTCTTGAGAAAGTGATGTCAAAGTTGATAAAATAACAATAATGTTTTGTAGTGATAAGATGTTGGATACTGTAGATGATAATTATTGAATTCACCAACCAAAATAATAATAATTTCCTACTGTGATGTGATGGACTGAAAAACAGCTCCAAGAGCAAGGAGAGAAAGGTATTTTAAATGAATCAAACTGCAACTTGAAGCATCTAAACTACAAATTACAATAATAAAATATCACAAGACCGACCGGCCGGCCTGCATGTAACAAGTAACACGGTTGATGAATCTCAGCAGCCTCTGTTTAGTTCAAAATCCATGACAGATATATATATATATATATATATATATATATATATATATATATATATATATATATACACGGAAAGCTTCAAGAGCATAATTCTTAAATAGCATAATTTTATCAAAACGACGTAGTTTTATAAGGACGCGGTGGCATTTTTGTAAATACGCGGTGACATGGTATTTACAAAAATGCCACCGCGTCCTTATAAAACTACGTCGTTTTGATAAAATTATGCTATTTAAGGCATTATGCTATTTAAGAATTATGCTCTTGAAGCTTCCCGTGTATATATATATATATATATATATATATATATATATATATATATATATATATATTGCTTGTAAACAGAAACATCACCCGCCAAAATACTAAGAAGCAAAACTAATTATACAAGAATAGGTTGTAAGCTGGCAAATCTTGTATTCTGTGAATGTCTTCTAAAGACAGTTCTCTCTCCAACTGTGTCCGTGTTACTCGTAAAACCTCCTGCAGATTACAAAGGATCAGAATATCATGTTCCAGGCGAATTTGTCAACTACAATGACAGATTAACGGAGTAAATATTCAATACAAAAACATCTGTATATGAAAGATGATAAAAGTTACAGAATGAGAGGCCAGGGATACATACACACCATTACACAAAGGATGCTTGCAATGAATATTTACTCCCGTCAATGAGGACAGGGATAAGGAGGGTGAGATGGTTATTTGAGTCAGAGATGATATGTGGAGGTGTATAAGAAGCAACTAAGACTTTGGTTCAGTGGAGTTCTGTCGGCGACCCAACTGCACATGTTCTTCAGTGACAAATCAAGTTCATAACTTTTTTTCTTTCCACAACATATCTTGATACCAATTTTGCAGCTTTGTGTAGCTGAAGTAGACTTACAATTTTGGCTTTCCAGTCAAGCATTTCTGCTCTCACACCGTGTTGGCATTCTCACGAGACTTACGATACTAAATTAACATGGTATTAATTACCTTGCCATTCGCTAAACCACAAATCTCCTTCACTTTCTTCATTAAGAAATTAATTCCAATGAACTCAAAAGGATTCATCATCTATTTACTTCTTAAACTCACAATTTTGTTAGTGTTTTACCGTCTCTCGTCAAATTCATAATGTGCTCAGCTGAAGTGCGGTGAGCAAAAGGGACAACAAAGCATCATCCCAAATTTCACAAGAAGAATGATTCAAGGTTTTTTAGGAAGCTCAAATGAAGAAGTTCCGGAAACAGAAGGGGAAGGTGATGAGGATGATGATGATATGGATTCTTCTTATCCCTATTATCCAGATTTACAGGTTTATGAAATGAAGGAATCCTCATACTTTCGACTCCACTGAACTTCATCCCTCCATTTCTAGGGAACTAAAGCCCTCAACACCTGCTAGGACAATGACCACCAAGGTACTATTATAAATATCTCTACCTATTTCAAAAAATATATAATTGGTTTATAGTAAATGTAAGTGATTACTGATTACAATCCAAATTATTTGATTGGTACTGAATCTGATTGACATCATGAATGTCTCTAGCTGTGGATTAGCAAGAAACCCGGCATGAGAACCAAAAACTCATATGTCCATCCCCTATCAAGAATAGTGGATCCTCCGGTATTTAAAATAGTCGCTCCCTCTAATCGAAATTTGGCTGTCCACAATATGCGTGGACGGCCATATATCTGCTAGCTACAAAAGAGCAAAAATGGGATGAATTAGGGGTGAAAATGATCCTGAGTCGAGTTGAGTCAAATAGTACATTGCTCATATTTGACTTGAAACTTTTTTAAGGTACACGGATTTGTACTTGGATTCAAATACAATTTTGCAATCTTTGCTCAGATTTGAATTCGACACATTTTATTGTATTTGAATTCGACTTGACTTATTTTTTAGTCGAGCTATTCGCGAGCATTTGAGATATACACCAATTAGAATAGGATTATTTATGTTATGAGATAAAATTAACTCGGTCAATAGTTAGAATAGTTTAAATTTGAAACTTCAAATTAGATCTTGGGCCTTGAAGAAAAATTAATGAGATGATATTATCACTCTTAAATCAATTAATGAACATGTACGAGAAACATAAAACTACTTCCACTTCTAAAAGTATGTGGAGAATTTAATTGTTAAATCATATATTAAATAAATCGAGTATACTCGATACTGCATACGAGTAAAGATCTACACACTTATATCAAGTATGGATCAATGAGATAAGGAAATTCGATATTCTATATGAACGACCAGTAGGTGGCTCATATTTCACTCGCACAAGTATCCGAGTATCAAAATGGATTCGAATTCGACTCGTTTAAGTATCGAATCCGAGCCTCGCTAGAAATTTTCAAAGTTGATCTGTAACTGATTCCGAAACACATTTTCAGCCCTAACCAGAATTCAGCAGTAAATCTAGATCGGTCTTAGAGATGTATGTGTATGTGTGTGTCTATATACGTATATACACACACACACACACACTATATATATATATATATAGAAAAGAGTAAGAGAGAGAGAGAGTACGTTAAACTCCATATATGAAGCTTTTCATAGCAAGCCACTGAGCATCCATCATTGCAAAAGCTACGCAGTACAGTACATTGAATGCTTCTTCATCTTCTGCAATTGTTTATATTAAAACTTAAATCAGCAAGAATAAATGGAAAAGTGGATGATGGATCACCCAAACGAAGTAATTTAAATACCTATATGCTTGAAATCAAACGGCCAGATTGGTAGTTTACCCTCCTAATACTCTAACAAAGTTCAATCCCGGAAGACATCTAGGTTTTGCTGTAGAAGAGGAAAAAATTAAAAGATGCTCATTTTTTAATCTCTTGCTCATTATATCATCATATACATACAATTACATAGAACCAATTAGAAATAATTGGTAAATAGACTAATAGAGAACAAGAAGCTAAACTTGAAAGCAGTTCTTTGGCTGTAGAAGTGAATATTGATGGGTCAACAGTTAAAATCTTTTAAATAAAACGACTACCGGGAATGCCGACGCTTCTTGGTTTCACAAAACTACCAGGGTAACAAGTTCTCTCTCAATAGCAAGCTTTTAGTTCAAACCATTAACATGACTAAACACGATGACAGTAAGTCTTCCCTTTATTACTCATCAGAAAAATTATAAAGCGTATCCTGTTGAAATACTAGCAAGCTGTGAATTTAGGCTGTCCTAAATTCTACCTCCGTTCCTTTATATAAGTCGTTTTAGAGAAATGTTTTTGATCCATTAATATAAGTCGTTTGAGAATTTCAAGTAAACATTAATTGCTTAGTTTCAATATTACCACCCCAAGTATTAAATGTAACTTTGGTTCTCTCACTATTTTATGTCCAATAAATAACAATCTCTTCTTCCAATATAAGGGCAATATAGACAATTGATATTATAGTTATGTTATACAATCATTACCTTAATACTTGTGCACAAACTCTAAAATGACTAAGGAACGGAGGGAGTAGTACAGGAGGCAGATACTCCATGTAAATGCTAGAATGAATAAAGAGAGGATATTTCATTTTCATAAATTTGTAGATTGAACCAGAGCTTATATGCCTAAGTGGACACATACCCATGTTGGTTAAAGTCTAAATTGGGGTGTT